>RWGZ01001047.1:612382-855545 GCA_009725065.1 Utricularia reniformis | reverse complement strand
ATGAAGTGAATGAAATGTTCAAGAATGAAATGGTACGTACGGAATGGGCAGAACGGATCCGAGCGAGAAAAGGGGTAGCGCCCGAGTACTCGTTCGGGGATGGGACGCATATGGCTCGTCGAGTCGACCAACAGCTAACGGTCGGCTTGGGCGAGACATGTCACCGGGCATGTAAAACAGAGCCGGCAAGATAAGTAAAAGACACATGATAAAATGATAAGTAATGTTTAAAGAAATGTTTAAAGTAAAGTTTCAAGTAAGTTTTACAAGATTTTAAATAATGTTTAAGGAAATGTTTCAAGTAAAGTATCAAGTACGTTTTACGAGATTTTAAATAATGTTTAAAGAAATGTTTCAAGTAATGTTTCAAGTAAAGTTCAAGTAAGTTTTACGAGATTTTAAAATAAGAATTCAAAAGATGAAAGATGTTTTCAAATGAATATGAAAGATGTTTTTAGGTGAGTATGAAAGATGTTTTTAAGTGAGATTTCGAACGAGCTTCAAGGATAAACGAGTTTTAACAATTTTCATAAAGATATTACGAAGAGCTTCAAAATGAGTTAAGTTTCAAGTATGATTTTTATAAAAATGTTTTACGATGAGTGTTTAAAGAAGTTTTAAAAGTAAGAAGAGTTTTCAAAGAAAAATGTGTTTTTCAAAGTAAAGATAAGTTTTTAAAGAGTTTTTTAACCGAAGTTTCTATTATTCGATTATGACCGCTCTACAGTTTGTAGGAAAAGAAGAGAATAAGGAAATCGTGGAATGAGTTAGTCGTCGGCTGATACCCGAGAGTGAATATGAAGTCGGGAGAAAAGTGAGTTTGTTAATACGTTACCGAGAGGAAGATTTGAAATGAATGAGATAAAGTTGTCGAGGTTTATTTATGAGTTTTATTTTGATGTTGTAAGTTTTATTGATATTTTAATATGATAAGCGCCTTGTATTCCATGAAGAATGGAGCACGGCATGTCGCGCACCGGAAACGTCTTGGCCCGATTTCGGGGCGTGACAAGTTTCCTTTATGGCAAAATAATTTCACAAGTTCGCTAACTCGTATATTGCCCCAATGTAATGAGTATGAAAAAGGAATAAGAACTAACCTCCCGAGAGTGGTTAGAAAGTGATCTTATTCGGATGTAGGAATATTTCACATAGGAAAGAGACACGTGAGCTTGAGATCTTAGAGTAACAATCACGACGAGAACAAGATTGGATCACGAAGTTGAGGAGTCTGACGAAACCTCCTAAATGGTAAAGAGCTGGATTTTGATTAAGCAGAGAAGTCAAAACTTCATGCGGAGGTTGAAACCATCGTGATAGGCTAACCAGTTCAAAAGTGTTTCTAAGTTCGATTGCGTAGTATTGACGAATCGAAGCAGCGCGGTGGAATTTCAAGGTGCAGTGAAATGAGAAGATACGCAAAGTAAAGAGTGGTATTCATAGAAACAGACCCCCGACTTGAAAAGTCATGAAATTTTNCGGGGAAGGGATGCATATGGCCCGTCGAGTCATCCAACATCTAACGGTTGGCTTGGGCGGGACATGAACCGAGCATGTTAATCTCGGCAACAGAAAAGTTGATGAATGATGGAAATGATAAGGGTAAAAGAAGAGGGAAATAAGAAAACGGTTAAGTGAAATGGTTCATGTGTGTGTGTATCATGTAACTAAGAAGTAAGAAAGATAATGTGTAGTGTGTGTGAAGTTTCCTTTAATAGATTGTGACCGCTTTACAGATTTTGTAAGTGATGCAGGTGAGATATGATAGGGACGGGGAAGGAGGTCGTCGGTTGTCTGGTGATAGAGTCCGGTCCTTCGGAGAACACTCTAAATTATGATGTCGTACTTTAATGTTTCGAACTATGTTTTAAATTTGCTTTAGAATATTTCAGTTTTAATTATCATGTTTTAACAAAACAACTAGGCCCAAATTAGGGTCGTTACAAAAAAGCCTACTGTAAGCAAATGATACGAATTAGGGTTATAACGTCGAAATGAGATACTAAGATGTGTTACGAATGTAGGAAAACGAGGAGTAACAAAAGCGCTAGGAGAACAAGGTAAGCGTAGTTAACATAATGTAGTAAAGGAAGGTTCCAAAAGGGAACGGGAGAGAGTTAAATAAAGGATAAGAAACTTAAGACCATGAATGAAATTGATGAATGATAATAAGACTCGAAGTGAGGAAGAATGGACCGTCCAACCTAACCCGTCATCATGATTAGCACATGATTCACCAAATAAGGGCATGCCTGATGAAAGTAACGATAAGTTCTAAAATGGAATGATAGGTACGGAATGGGTATAACAGATCGTAGTGAGAAAAATGGTATCGCCCGAGTACTCACTCAGGGAAGGGAAGCATAAGGCCCGCCAAGTAAACTAACAACTAACGGTTGGTTTGGGCGGGGAATGTACCGTGCATGTTACACTCGGTCACATTAGGGATTAAGTGAAAAGAAAAAGGAAGATAAAAAAGGCAATAGAAGTATAAAAGAGATATGTATACGAATAAAAGAAACGGCTTGCGTGTGTGTTTATATTATGTTATTATGAGATGAAATGATAAATAGAGAGTATGAAGTTTTTTCTTTAATAAATTGTGACAGCTTTATAGATTTTATAGGTAACGAAGACGAGATGTGAGGATTGCATGGGAAGAAGGTCGTGGGTTGTTCGGTGCTAGAGTCGGATCTTTTGAACAATTTTAGTATATGTCTAACTTTGATGCATTACAAACTATGTTTTATTCTTTGTTTTGAAATTTAAGTATAATCTAGTACAATTTCATCAATTCAGCTAGGTTAAATTTAGGGTCGTTACAAAATGGGGATTCATCCTAGCTCGGATGTTGTCTCATCGGGTGTTGGATAAAAAGGGACGCTTCATGAAATAAATTTGGTCCAATTATCTAATTTTGAGAGAATGTCTATATCTTTAAAACCTAAGGATATATCTGGTATTTTCTCCCCACATGATGATGCTCTCGTTATTTCCCTTGGAACAGCTATGAATATCTTGACTATTGCTGTCTTTGAGCAGATGTCTCTGCAAGAAACAACTAAGCTCCACCCGTATCAAACCAAATTAATTTGTTTTAACAACATCATTGTTGCTTCCGATGGGTCACCATCTCTACTAGTTACTTTGGGAGATCTGGAAATCACGAGAACGCTTTTGTTGGAATTGATTGTCGTGGATCTCACAATTCTCCCTAACAATGGTATTCTTGATAGAAGGGTGTTAAACTTGTTCGGGGCTATTGCTTCTCAGCCCCATTTAATGATGAAGTTTCCAACCCTTCGAGTATTGGAAAAATGAAGGGAAATCAGTAGTTAGCACGTTCTTGTTACAATACTATGTGTCGAAGCGATATGGAGGGCGTCGGTTATCTGAGAAGATGGCGTCGGTTCTAGTGATATGGTTTTTTTTTGCAAAATACAAGGAAAATAAGATGAAAATGGAACCTATTGGGGATTAAGGTAGTGACTTTATTTCCCATTAAGAAAGAGAAGGCAGTTGTTATTGGTTCAGATATGCCACTAGTCTTTTAAAAGAAGTTCATTAGAAAAAGCAAAAATTCTCCATTGAGAAAGAAAAATTCCATTGATGAAGAGGTTGAAAGTTTGTTACATACATGATTCATAGAGCCTATGAGATACATTGATTGGGTCGCGAATCCAGTGGTGGTCCCAAAGTCGAATAATAACTAGAGATATTATATTGATCATGGTTTCAAAAACCGGTCAAACTGAGGGGTCAGATGGTCGGATCGGTTTGAACCGGTTTGATAGAAAAGTTAATATTAGTATTAATAAACAAAAAAATATATATTTCAAAATACATTTCATTACAAAGAACTCGAAATAAATTTTAAAAAGTATAATTAGATTAAAAAAGTTTAGTACAAACAAATGTTTACACTTGATTTTTGGAAATCAAGAGCTACCTGATATTGCCCGTGGTTATTTATGTAATTATGATAACCCCGGGGCTCGTCTGAAGTAGCTATAGGGTATTTTTGATTTTCTATTATATTTATTGAGCGATGTGATTTCGGGGGTAATCTCATAATTGGGGCATCCCGGGCATACGTATGAGGATTCTGAAGGTGTTTTGAGTTGTTCTGGATTATTTCGGTCGGAAATGATGCCAGGGGTATTTTCGTAATTTGGCACTCGGAGAGCTCACTGGTGACCTTACGTGATATTTTTGGCTACCTGATAAACATTTGGAGACGATCAAGTGGTAAAAGAGTATTCTCGGGTATTTTCTCAGCATTATGTGTTATTCATGTTCGATCAGGGTGCATTTTTTAAGTTCCGGGACGCTGTGAAACTTATTCCATTTTAATTAGATATTTTCTAAGTAAGTTGGGCTAATTCTACTAAGATTGGGCTTTTGGACCTCAAGTTGATTTATTGGGCCGGGTTTTTCTATAAATATAAGACACTAGGCCCCAATAAACGGTTCAGACTCTTGGTATGCTTCCCAAAGTTTCCGTTTTCGCGAGATAATGCCCAGTCGCGACTTTTTGCCAAAAAGTCGCGAGAGCCCTTGTTAAAGCCCTTACTCGCGACATTATGCAGATAGTCGCGACTTTCTGCCAAAAAGTCGCGAGACCCCTTATCAAATACCATGACTCGCGACATTATGCTCAAAAAGTCGCAAGAACACACTTATTGGCTCGTAGTCGCGAGATTTCGTCATGTGGACACCCGACTTGGGACTTTTCATCACTTGGCCCGTGTCGTCGCGACATTGTCCATGTAGTCGCGACATTGTGTCGAAATGTCGCGACTAGCATCCCCATCCGCGAGGTTTTGTATGGATTCGTGACATTTCGTATGTACTCGCGAGATTTTGTCAAAAACTCGCGACTAGCTTTGTCCACGGCGCGACGGAGTGGATTCGATCGTTTTTTGTACCGTTTTCATTTGGATTATCATTATCTCATGATTGTACTTGTATCCTTTGATTATTATTGTGAAAACCAAGGTAGAGTTATGCTCTCTCGAGAACGTAAGCTCACGCATTGTGGGCCCAACCTCTTATATCGCTCGTGTCCCTACAACAATTAAATTTCGAGTAATTAAAAATTGATCGATCTAAAACAAACTCTCTAAAATATTTTTAGACGAGATCACTACCGTTTAGATATTGAAAGTTTGAGTTCATCAATAAAATAATAATACAAAATAAAATAAGAAATATTCAACCAACGATCTTCATAATTAATGTCTTTATCAAAAAAGGGAGAGCTGGAGACAATGCTCAAAAAAATTGCTTTTTAGTTTAACTTTAACCCTAATTACCAATGCAAACCGGATTTTTGGTGAAAAACCGGTCTGACCGGGTTTTTTGTAGAGCAAAACAAGTTTCTAAAATATCATGCGAACCGGTTTGAGTCGGATCGTGAGGGCGAGCGATTACCGGTTGAACCGGTCCAACCATACGATTTGAATAAAGCATGGGTGAAAGATATGTATCCATTATATGCCATTAACATGATGGTTGATGTAGCCTACGGTTTTGAATTTCTTAGTATGTTAGACCCTTTTAGGGATTATAACGAAATTTTTATGCATCATGAGTACAAATTATTTATTTCATTTAATACAAATAAAGACATTTTTTGCTACAAATTTATGTCGTTTGGTTTATAGAATGCATCGACCACATATCATTGGTTGGTGAATTTGATATTCAGTTACATGATTGGAAATGAAGTGTTTAGAAGTCCATATCGATGATATAATGATAAAAAGCCAAAATGCCATAATCATGTCCAATATTTGAATGATTGTTTTAACATATTGACTAAATATAAAATGAAATTGAATCCACTTAAATGCGTGCTTTGTGTAAATGGGGGAAAATTCCTTGGATATATTGTATCCGAAAGGGGAATATAAATTAATTATGGTAGGATCACATCTATTTAGCATGACACCACCAACAACGATCAGAGAGGTCTAGAGACTTACTAGCGCTTATCATATTTGAACCATTTTATCTCCCAATCAGCAGAGAAATGTTTTCCATTTTATCTCCCAATCAGTTAAAGACAAATCTCTTACAATGGAATGATGAGTGCAATTCGGATTTTTTGAATTTGGAAGAATATTTGAGTAAACCGCCATTTATGTCTCTATCTTCTCCCCTGAGCTTTTGGTCTTGTATTTTGGATTGTCTAAAGAGGTTGCTAGTGCCGCCTTGCTTAGAATCAACGATAATAGGCCATTATATTATGTCAGTTAGAAATTGCAAGGTGTGGAGTCTCACTATACATACTTGAAGAAATTTGTCATAGCTTTTATAATTGCCTCTCAAAAGTTAAGGCTTTATTTTATGGGTCATCGTATTGCAGTATCGATAGATTAGCCAATCAAAAGTGTATTATTGAAAGTTGATACCTCGGGCAGGTTGGCCAAGTGGAATAGGAGTTGGGGCAATACCAGACCTAATATATTTCGCGACGAGCTTTGAAGTCCAAGTTCTAGTCGATTTTATAGTTGAGATAACTCGAGCAGAGGAGTCATGTAATGAAGAATATTGATATTATTTGTTGATGGATCAGTTTCAGCCGGGCGATAGAGTCTGATCTTGTCTAAAAATATTTTAGATTATTTGTTTTAGATCAGTCAATTTCTTTTATTATCTTGAGCATACACGAGCGATGTACGAGGTTGGGTCCACAATGTGTGAGCTTACGTCCTCAAGAGAGCGAAGCTCTACCTTGGTTTTCACTATAATAATAAGAGGATACAAATACAAACAAGACATATCGACAATCCGAATGAAAACTGTACAAAAAATGATCAATTCTACTCCGTCGTGTCCGAGGTGAAGGGAGTCACGACTTTTTGCACACAATCTCGCGAGTCACACAAAAAGTTGCGACTAAGAGATACAAAATCTCACGAGTGGACAAAAAGTCGCGAGTCTGGGGGGCCAGGTGACGAAAACTCGGGGGTCAGGGGGCCTGGTGACGAAAACTCTCAACTCGGAGCAAAAAGTCAGGAGTGAGCATCAAGTCACGAGTTTTGGGATAAAAACTCGCGAATGAAGCTTGAGGCACAAGTTTTCGTGACTCCCCATGCAAATTCTTGATACTTCTTGCCTTGGGATGCATGCAAATAGTCAGAAACCTTTTATGGGGCCCATGGTCTTGTATTTATAGAGAAAATTGACCCAATAGGTCAAGTTAGGGTCCAAAAGCCAAGTCCTAGTCAATTTCGCCCAGCCTAGCTCGAGTTTCTCGCAAACACTCAATTTCACCGAGATATGATTATTAATGTCTCGGGTTTTCTAAAATGCATCACGGTCGAACACTTATCACACGTAATGTCGAGAAAATACATGAAAATACTCTTCACAAGTTCGTCATTTCCGAATACTTAGAAGATAGCCTAAAATATTGTATAAACTCATCAATGAGCTCTCCTAGTGCTAAATTATGAAAATGCCCAAGCATCATTCTCAACCGAAACCATCCAAAACTGCTCAAAACATCATCAAAATTCTTATACGCGAGCCCAGGATGCCCAGATTATCCCCAAAATCACATTACTCAATAAATATAATACAAAACTGAAAAAACCATTTAGCCACGTCAGACAAGACCACATTATATTGTCTCATAATTACGTAAATAACCCTGGGCAATATCAAAAGTCCCCTGGTTTGCATATTCAGATTCTGAGTCGTAAACCACATTATATCGGCTCGTCTCGAAGTCTAGTACTAGTTCGTACACTTTTTTTAGACAACCTTGAGTAAGGCCGAAATCTTCTCGCTCACACTAAGGGTATCAGATTCTGAGGTCGGACGAGATTTTCACGAATTTTCAACTCGGGGGGTCTGTTCCTAAAAATATTGCTCTTTACTTTGTGTACCAAAGCATTTTACTACACCCTGAAATGCTGCAGTGCCGCTCGATTCTTCAATTCTAGGCAATTGAACATAGGAAAAATTTTGAACCGATTAGCCTATCACGATGTTTCCGATCTCGGCATGAAGTTATGACTTCTCTGCTTCATCAAAATTCATCTCTTCACGACGTATGGGGTTCGTCAGACTCCTCAACTTCGCATTTCAATCTTGTTCCCGTACTGATTGTTACCTACGATCTCAACTCACATGTCTTTTTCCTACCTAAGATATCCCCACATCCGAATAAGAACATCACATTCTCACCTCCGCCGGGAGGTCAGTACTTATTCCTTTTCCATACTCAATACTTCGAGGCAATTAACTTACGGTTACATTTGATCATATGCATCTTTTATCTGTAGCTCAATTATTGTCTACCTACAAAGACTCTCGTCAACATGGCATGCTTGCTTTCTTGATAAGAGGCTGCCGATATAAAGATGGTCGGGTATCTAAACTTTAAGAAAACGGGGGGTTTTGAGCTCGAGTACCCAACTTTAAGGCGAAGTGATAAATTATTTTCTCTTTAAGAAATGATGTCATCAAACATAATGAACTCTAGCCGACTTTTAAGTATAGAAATATGGCTCAACTTAATTATAGCTTTGTCGGTCATCGAATATCATGTAGGGGGCATTTCGATTGAGGTAGGGTCATTATTACCTTCCCTCTATTCGAGCTTCCCATATATATTATCTAAGAATTAAGACTCTATCCTTTAGTAAATTCTTATTGCCGGGGAAGCTTCGTCCTAACAGATGTTAGCTGAACTCTACGGGTTACAAGAAAAGAACACCGATATCCCCGAATGGGAATCATACAGGAAACAACATAAAACTAAGGCAAGAACATAATATTGCCTCATAAGAAAGCTTAGAACTGTTATATTTACATCTCCTCAATATTGATTCCTCCTATGTTTCTTTGATAAAGTAAGTCCCCAGTTTACTTTGAAATTGCCTCTCTTTATTTGTGAATTCAAGATTTGTCTTTACTTCATTCCGTCTCTCATAAAATCTCGCAACTTGATCAAGGCCGATTGTTGCTATATTAGGATTATTTCCGATAAGAAAATCCATGTCACTCATAAAACGACTTTATGACATCTGCAATAGTAAATAGGACAATTTATGTCATGCAGGCAATAATTCTCTAGACCCTATTATCATAAATAACGACATACATGTTATACGACAACGAGCTGATCCTTGTAATCATGAATAAAATAATGAACCCGATGCATCCATAAAATACATATAGTCATCTCACCATGTGTCAAAAGAGTATAGATCTTTCGGAGATAATTGTTGATCACTTTCATATGGATTCTGCGTAGGAATCTCTATTCGTAAATATGATGATAGTTCATGATATAAAATATCTCTGTGATTCCTTAGATCGTAACATAGCTTTCCTTACTATAAATAAGAGAATTACCATTGACTACCGCAACTGCGTTTAAGGGAACGAGGTTTCCTAATACGTCCAGGCAAGTTTCTTGGTCATTTCAATCGTAAACCAGAAATGGATATGCTCACATGACAATTACTAGATACAACGATCATACGAGATAAAAATATTGACTCGTCCACTTAATAAAGATTCAGCATATTCATCGCTTACCTAACCAAGCGCCCAACAATAACTTTGATCTATTTCTTTGATTTATCTAGTTACTCTCGGAGGGCTAGGCGAGGGATACAACGTTGTTTGAATCACCTCTGCAAAAATATCCCTTCGTATGAGGTGATTTATCCATGTTCGTTGTTTGATCTATTTCTTTGATTTCTTTGATCTAATGTGTGTCTTGGAGGAGACAAACATCTTTTCTGACTTAATGTCCTAAACGACTCCACTTCCTACGCCGTTTTACAATCTTTATCTAGAGTTTTTGAATGTCTGTAAAGTTGCTTATTCATCAGTAAGCAAACAATCGTGTCATAAGATATCATGAATAAGACTTCTTAATCATCAAATATGCAAATATCAATGCCATAAATTATCCTTATATAACGAACATGGTTCTCTGGCAAAATATTCTCTGCTGTAGGCTATTTATTTGATCACTTTAGTTATAACTGAGAGTCCAGTAAAAATAGAATTTAGTGAAATTCGTAACATAAAGCGAATATTTCGCCATTTCAATCACTTATCCGAATGAAATCCATAAGTATGATTCATTGGTCACTCATAGGCAGATAATCAAGCCATGCGATATATATTCAGAAAATGATCCTTGATATAGGGAGATTATTTTAAAACTTTGATAATAACTGAAAATATACGATCATAAATAACGGGAATTTATGCCATAAGGCCATCACTTGTTACTTTGATCGTAAATGAAAATACCCAATCATAAATAGTGAAATCATACGATAAGACCATCACATGGTCGCTTTGATCGTAAGAGAAAAAATCATATCATCACTAGAATTCCTGAAATCTCGGCGTTGGACCTAAACAAGTGCCCAACACCACTTACTTAGATCAACATGTCTCGTTCTACTCCAAAAAATGAGCGAGTGCTGTATTTCTATACAGATGAAAGTAGCGCCAGGTTCATGGCACAATCCTTAGACTGACGTAAATTTTTCACTCCCAACCGCAGACAAACATATCCTCACGCTAAACGATTTTACTCAATTAACTGTTGATTCTTTCGAGCCACGGAGGAGACATATGTCTTTCCTCGGACCTCACCAAGTGTCCGACACATACCTCCACACTTTCTTTTCGACCTTTCCCGCTCTCGTCCAAAAATGACCATAGGAATCCTTTATGATCCAGACGAAAGTAGCATCATGTTTAGGGTACAATCCTTAGACTGGCGTAAATTTTTCACTTCCACCTGGCCAGATCAGGTACCTCGCGCAAGAAAGAGCTTTCACTGTCTATACGGAAGTAATATTAGATTAAAGGTACAATGCTTAGACTGACGTAAATTTCTCACTCCCAAAGAGGTAGATCCAATATCTTGGCTTTGGTGGTCTTTTTAGGACCACGGAGGTAGCGGATGTCTTTTCACCGATCTCAACGAGCATGCAACATCTCTTCCATTTCTAGGTTTGAACAAGTACCCACTAGTCAAGGGCCTCACCAAGCATCTTGACTAATCACAACTTCTGGGTCTTCACAAGCACCCAGTCCAGGGCTTCACCAAGCACCTTGAATAATCACATATGCTCGGGTCTGAACAAGCACATGCTGCCTCACGTAGCACCCCAACTCATCTCACATGCTCTGGTTTGAAAAAGCACCTATGGGCCCCAAGCGGCGCCCCAACTCATCTCGCATGCTCGGGTCAGAACAAGCACCTGTGGGCCTCACGTAGTGCCCATCACGTTTTCTTTCTAGTATAAACATGCACCAATAATCGTAACATCCTTTCTAGGCCTGACCGTTCCGTTCTGCTACCCAAAAGTAAGTAAACGTATGAAACCTTCACTGACAGAATAGAAATAGCGTCAGGTTTAGGGTACAATCCTTAGACTGACATAAATATTTCACATCTATTCGGGTAGCTCGGGTGCCTCGCACCAGAGGACCTTCATTATCTAGATGAAATTAGCATCAAATTCAGGATACAATCCTTAAATTGATGTCAATTTTTCAATCTAGCTTATATATATCCAATCCTCTGAACTAAAAGGTCCCAATGGGACAACGGAGGAGAGTGAGGTCTTTATGTGTCACATACAATCACGAACCGCAACCGCTACATGCCATATCATCTGGACATTTCCCGTTCTCCTATGCAAAGGTAAATAAACGTAGGAATCCTTCACTGCTTGAATAGATGTAGCGTCAGGTTTAGGGTGCAATCCTTAGACTGCGTAAATATTTCACTCCTACTCGGGTAGATCAGATGCCTCGCACTAGAGAGCCTTCACCATTTAGACGGAATTAGCATCGGGATCAGGGTACAATCCTTAGATTGACGTAAATATTTCACTTCCGCCTAGACGGATCGAGTACCCCGGACTAAAAGGTCCTTGTGGGACAACATAGGAGACGGATGGCACTATACTTTACACTTGCTAGCACACTACACCATCATCCCCATATCTGGATCTTTCCCGCACTCTATCGAAAAGCATTGGGGCTCTCACTATCTAGGTTGAAGTAGTGTCAAGTTCAGGGTACAATCTTTAGACTAACGTAAATATTTCACTTCCACCTAGACGGATCGAGTCCCTCGCATTAAGAGGTTTTACCCACTTAACACCCAAAAGAGGCAAATGTCACTATGCTTTACACTTGGTAGCACGGTCCACCATCACCAATCGCACCTTTCCCGTTCTCCTCCGCAAAAGTAAGTAAACGTAGGAAATTTTCGTTGCCCGAATAAAAGTAGCGCCAAGTTCATGGTACAATCCTTAGACTACCTTAAATATTTCTCTCCAACTCGGGTAGTTAAGGTACTCGCACCAGAGGACCTTCACTATCTAGATGGAAATAGCATCAGGTTTAGGGTACAATCTTTAGACTGACGTGAATTTTCACTCCCGCCTAGATAGATCCAATTCCCTCGACTAAATGGTCCTTTTGGGACAACGGATGAGATATATGTCCTTTCTCATTGCGGAGTGTGACCAGCCTCCGACGAGGGCGCGACCATCGACGGTGTGTCATGGAGGAGTCTGGCAAAAAGACTTTCGTGTGCCACAGAATCATGCTCGGAACGTGGACGGTAATCAAACTGTCTGGCCCCTTTACATATTCCAAAAGTATATATGTATAGACGATTATGGTCCAGATAGAGACTCTTCAATTTCAAAAATATTTTGACTCAACATCCAATTTGATGAGTTCTATGTTGATCGACTACATGAAAGGCGGTACATTGCATTTCTAATCTACCTTAAGTTATTTAATTTTCCATCCTCCATCATACTAAAATGCGATGAACCTGACTCCTATCGTACAAGTCTCCTAGTCTATTGACCTCATGTCATCAAAAAGTATGCGAAAAATTCAGAATATCATGAAAAAGAGGGGAATTTTATTTTTTAAAAAGATTGAAGTGTCACGTCTATACATAAGACTTGCACAAATTGGAAATATACCAAGTCCGTGGCATCTCCTCTCCGCTCAAATTCACAATCTTACACATTCATTTTCTCATCACCGCGTAACCTCACACAGAATTTCCCATTCACAGTACAACTTGCAAAAAAGTTCAACAATCTCGAATTTCTATAATACCGAGTCAACAATAATCAATAGCAATGAACACAATTGTAATCACATACCTCCATTCGAATAGTTGCCCTACTTATGAGGTCCTCAATGCATCGGAAATTTAACTTCCACGTATCTCAATAAATCCATTAGTGACTCTGAAAGTCCTGGGCGTAAAATGCAACATACGATAATAATGCACACGTCATTCACTCGCACTTTTTTCTGATAACTATATGCAATATCCAACATGGAAATAGAATAAGAAATGCAGATGGAGCTTCCCATGATGTTCTTGGGAATAGGGTACTGCTTCAGCTAGATATAATAATACTCTCATAATTCACTTCCATGCTTTTCAAAGAATCCCGTTGCAATATACGATACCAAGGTCTTAAGGATCTCGAACTAGCAAACACTACAAGCATGGGATGGCTTATCACCTTTTGTTCATAATCTTATTCCAACCTCGGGATACTTCTTCAACTTATATATATTAAAGAAAATATTTCAGGACCATTGATGCAAATAGCCCATAAGAGAAGCCCATAATAATTCATATTCTCAGGTGTCGATAGATCAACGATTTTGTCATCGTAATATTTAGAGCAATAATGGCTCAATTTTCACCTATACTTGCAATACTCCCCTGAGATACTCATAGCAATATTGACCCCTTTCCTAATTTAACTTGCAATATTTATCTCATCTCCTTCTCATAGTCAGCATAGTCCACGACATAAACTTTCTCGTTGAATGCACTGACTTTGGCAGAACATAAACAACGAAGATATAGATGGTATACTTATTGATTCCTTTTAGTACTTCTAATATTTATTAGCAGTTGCCAATTCCACAGATTCCACAGATTGACCTTCGTCTTGAGGTAATCTCATTAATGGATCTATCCATAATGATGATAGGCAGTTGATAATAAATCAATGTTTTTTGTCTTGTATTTATAGATTGAACTTCTAACATTTACATGCAGTTGCCAATTCCACAGATTCCACAGATTGATCTTCGTCTCGCGACTCCCATTCAAATTCTCGAGTGCGAAACCTTTTTTGGGGCCTATGGTCTTGTATTTATAGAGCAACTTGGCCCAATAGGTCAACTTAGGGTCTAAATGCCCCGTCATAGTCAATTTGGCCAAGCCTAGCTCAAGTTGTTCGGAAATGCTCAATTTCACCGAGATATGAATCGTAATGTCTCGGGTTTTAAAAAATGCATCAAAGTCGAACACTTATCACACGTAATGCCGAGAAAATACATGAAAATACTATTCACGAGTTCCTCATCACCGAATACTTAGAAGATAGCCTAAAATATCGCATAAATTCACCAACGAGCTCTCCGATTGCTAAATTACGAAAATACCTATGGCATCATTCTCGACCGTAAACATCCAAAATTGCTCAAAACATCATCATAATTCTTATACGCGGGCCCGGGATGCCCATATTATGAGATTACCCTCAAAATTACATTACTGAATAAATATAATACAAATCCGAAAATACCATTTACCCACGCTAGACGAGCCATGGGGGTACATAATTATGTAAATAATCCCGGGCAATATCAATAGCCCCCTGGTTTGCAGATTAAGATTCTGAGTCGTAAACTACATTATATCAGCTCGTCTTGAACTCTAGTACTCGTTCGTACACATTTTTTAGAAAAGCATGAGTAAGACCCAAAATCTTCTCGATGACACTAAGGTTATCATATTCTGAGGTGGGACGAGAATTTCACGACTCTTCAATTTAGGGGGTCTGTTCCTATAAATACCGCTCTTTAATTTGCATACCAACACATTTCACTGCACCCTGAAATTCTTCCGAGCCGCTTCGATTCGTCAATTCTACGCTATCGAACATAGGAAAAATTTGAACCCATTAGGCTATCACGATGGTTCCAATGTCCGCATGAAGTTCTGACTTTTATGCATCATCAAAATTCATCTCTTCACTACATAGGGGGTTTGTCACACTCCTCAACTTCGCATTTCAATCTTGTTTCCTTCGTGATTGTTACTCTATGATCTCAAGTCACATGTCTTTTTCATGCCTAAGATATCCCCACATCCGAATAAGAACATCACTTTCTCACCTCCGTCGGGAGGTTGGTACCCATTCCTTTGCCATACTCATTACTTCGAGGCAATTAACTTAGGCCTACACTCGATCATATGCATCTTTTATCTGTAGCACATTTATTGGCTACCTACAAAGACTATGGTCTACATGGCATGCTTGCTTTCTTGATAAGAGGCTGCCGATATAAAGAAGCCCGGGTATCTGACTTTTAAGATCAACGTGGGGTTTTGAGCTTGAGTACCCAAATTTAAGGCGAAATGATGAATTATTTTCTCTTTAAGAAATGATGTCATCAAACATAATGAACTCTAGCCGACTTTTAAGTATACAAAGGATGGCTCAACTGAATTATAGCTATGTAGGTCATCGAATATCATGTAAGGGACATGTCGATTGAGGTAGGGTCATTACCTTCCCTCTATTCCTACTTTCCATATATATTATCTGAGAATTAAAACTCTATCCTAAAGTAAATTCTTATTGCGGGGGAAGCTTCGTCCTGACAGATGTTAGCTGAACCCTACGGGTTATAAGAAAAGAACATCGAGATGATTGTTAATAAGACATAAAGTCTAGGCAAGTGATGAATGTTAATAAGACTCGGGGTGATGGAGGATGAACCGTCCGACCGAACACTACTGCGTGCCTAGTTCACGATTCGCCAAAGGAATGACATGTCTGATGAAGGGAACGATGAGTTCCAAAATGAAAAGATACGTATGAAATGGGCAGAACAGATTCTAGTGAGAAAAGGGGAAGGAAGCCTACTGCTCGTCGAGTCAACCAACATCTAACAATTGGCTTAAGAAAAACATGCTACACTCTGCCATAGTAAGATTATATGAAAATGAAAGGAAATATAAAAGAAGAGAAAGAAAATGTATAAAGAAATAAAGAAAATGACCTACGTGTTTTGTATTTTAGATGTTTCCTTATGTCGATGAATTGATAAGTATAGTGTGGGAGGTTTCCTTTAATATTTTGTTACCACCTAACAAATTTTTTTAAGTGATGAGATCGGGATGTGAGGCAAGCGTGGGATGGAGGTCATCGTTTGTCCATTGTGAAAGTCTAGTTTTTGCATTGTTTACTTTTCCGCTTGTTGAACATTAACTCGTCTTAGCATTTTTTCGAACTATGTTTTGAATTTAAAAATTCAATCTAGAATGATTTCCTCGATTAGGCTAGGCCGGGTATATGGTCGTCACACTTATACTTGGAGAAATTGAAAGAGGATATGAAAAGTCTTAAGACATTCATTCTCACGTATGTTCAGAGATAAGAGAATACTCGAGCAAATTGACTTGTGAATTCAGCTACAAATCTAAACATTAAATGAATCAAGGATGACGACTATGATTCATTATCAGTCGTCTATAAGTTTGACTGAAAATTCAACATCTAAAGTCGTGAAATAGAACTTGTAACAACCCTAATTCGGGCCTAGCTGTTTTGGTAAAACGTGCTAAATAAAATGAAACGTTCGAATGTAAACTTAAAACATAGTTCGGAAACATTAAAGTTTAACAACATAATTTAGAGTTTCTCAAAGACTGGACTCTATCACCGAACAACCGACGACCTCCTTCCCATGCCCTTCTCATTCCTCGTCTGCGTCACCTACAAAATCTGTAAAGCGGTCACAATTTATTAAAGGAAACTTCACACATGCTACACATTATCTTTTCATTTCTTAATTAAACCGTACACACACACGTGAATCGTTCCTTTTAACCGTTTTCTTATTTCCTTATGCTTTTACCCTTATCATTCCCCTCATATTTTAACTTTATTGTTGCCGAGAATAACATGCTCGGTACATGTCACGCCCAAGCCAACCGTTAGCTGTTGGATGACTCGACGGGCCATATGCTTCCCATCCCCGGGTGGGTACTTAGGCGCTACCCTTTTTCCCACCCGAATCTGTTATGCCCTTTTCGTACGCATACTTTCCATCTTTAGAACTTATCGTTCCCTTCATCAGGCATGCCCTTCCTTTGGCGAATCATGTACTAGGCACGATGCCGGGATTGGTCGGACGGTCCATCCTTCCTTACCCCAAGTCTTATTAACATTTACCTCATTCATTCGTGTCTTTTTCTTTCTTCCATAATGACCCAATCCCGTTCCCTAAGTCTGAACCTTCCCTTACTATATTGTGTTCACTCCGCTTACCTATTGTTTTCACTTGTTATAATCCCTTGCGCTTCCCTGCAATCCGTAGCATATTTCAGTACTTGATTTTTTTGATGTTATTATTTTTTTATTGACTTTTTGGTTACCGTGGACCCTTCGTATTTTCCTTCTTCACGATCCGACGTTGAAAAGTGACGAAAACACCCAAATTGTATGTTTTCGCGATAAAACTACCCTGCTCTCGAAATTCGAGATAAAACGGTTGTGGTTTAGGTTTTCGCGACAATTTTACACGTTCTGCATTTTCGCGATAATTTGTTCTCTTAGAAGGATTCGCGATATTTTGCTCGCTGGAAAATATCCGCGATAATTTTCCACTCTTCCGATTTTTTAAGACAAGGTTGCAGTCACGTATTTTTTGCGATAATGTTGTCAGTTCCAAATCCGCGAAAATTTGTATTGCTTGCCAAATTCGCGATAATTTCTTGCTTCGGCGTTTTCCGTACGTTTTTTGTGTGTTTAGTGATAAGTGACTTGGTTTTGGGCCTTTTAACCCCTATTTTTAGGCATTTTAACTTCCCTAATTCACATTTTAACCCCTCATTCTTTTCATTTTGACCCCTCTTTTATTTTTTGCTTTACCTTTCAATCTTTCGTTCCCTTTATCGTTTTTTTCGTTCCCGTATCCCTCATTATTCCTCATCTAGACTTTACCACTATATTCCCTGCTACTATTCTAATCATACCTTTTTCCTAGCTATTACATCATTCCCCACTTATTTTGAGTTTCGTCCCGAAACTCGTGCGTTCCAATCCTCCATTAAGTCTGGTGCTCTCTGTCTGACACGATGTTTACTGGAACTCCATGTAACTTTACTATGTTATCCACATATATTCTGGCTAGCCTGTCTACTCCGTACGTTGTCTTGACTGCTATGAAATGAGCCGTCTTTGTAAGACGGTCCACCACCACCCATATCGTGTCGTTCTTCCGTGGGCTCTTGGGTAGTCCTACCACAAAGTCCATGCCGATGCAATCCCATTTCCACTCTGGGATCTCTAAGGGTTGTAGCTCGCCTCCCGGGCGTTGGTGTTCGGCCTTAACTCGTTGGCAGTTTTCGCATTTGGCCACAAAGTTTGCGATCTCGTTTTNGATCCTAGGCAACGGATACTTGTTCTTTATCGTGACCTTGTTTAACTCCTGGTAGTCGTAACACAGTCTTAACTCGCCGCTTTTCTTTCTAACAAATAACACTCGTGCTCCCCAAGGGGAGTTGTTTGGCCTAATAAATCCTTTTTCCAATAGCGATATGATAAGTAGAAGGGACCGCCTCGAACTTGCTTAGGCCGGTCCGTCCAATAATGGCGTTGTAAGCCAAGTCGACTTCAACGATAATGAATTCCAAATCTTCAGATCGGTCCTTGGATGGCTCTCCAAGGGTAACGAGGAATAACATCTTCCCACAAGGAATAACACTTCTTTGGTCGAACGACCAAAAAGTTATGTTGGCGATCGGCAGATCATGAGCGACTGCTCCCAACATTTCAGCAACTTCGCGCTTCATCAGATTGCACGAAGCCCCAGTGTCCACCAGGATTCTGTGGACACGACGATTCCCGATGACCCCTGTAATGGTGAGGGGGTCGTCACAGGGATCAATGATCCCCTCCCGATCAGCCGGGGTGAAGGTGATATCCTCTCTGAAGACGGAGGACCGATCTATGGGATCATACTTTACAAGCGCCACAGATTCGGAGCTCTCAGCAGAGTCTCCGCGCGCCGTTCTCTTTCGGTCCCAGACCGACTCATTTATTCTCAAACCGCCGGAGATAACATAAATATCTCCGGCCACTTCTCTAGGTGCTGCCTCATTGCGAGGAGGTTGGACACCATTTTCAGCAGATGGGGGAGCAGCATGCTCCTGTCTCCCCCCTTCATTCTGCGGGGCTCTGCCGCCACGGCCCCGCCATCTTCTCCTACGGCCCTGACCACGGTTCTCACGACCGTGCTGGCCTCTTTCCTGCTCTGGCGGAGGAGACCTTCGGTCCTCCGTCCGGTCATTGTAGTTTCGGGGCTGTCCCCGATTATCTCTTCCTGAAACATTCTTAAACTTCTCCCAATATATGGGTCCATCCTTCAGTAATGAGGCCGACACGCTCCCCCACCATCGGGCAGTGCTACCGTCGAACCACAGCGGGGCCAATCCTGCCCTAAGCTCCTCTGGGGCTTCAATCAGCTCGAACTTCTCCTCAAGACGGATAATCCACGCCTCCGCATCTCCCATCTTATCCCCCATGAAACTGTTCATCCCAGCCTTCTTTAATGCCTCGTTGTAGTACATTCTACCCTTTTCGGGTCTTGACACTAGTTCCATTTGCACGGATTTTCCCGTCTCCGTCTGTCCCTGTCTTATTGCACTAACTAGGAAACTCGCCATGGTTTGGAACTGATCCCCAAGACTTTCCTGGCTAAACGTGAGAGGCGTCGATGAATCCGCAACCGGAGTCTCTATTGCCGGTGTCTGTTCTGATGCATTGCTACCCTCCTCTCGGTTTCCATGCGCTCTCGTCCTAGGAGCCATTCATACATTAAGCTTTCGTTATGTCTATGCCTACTCATGTCATCCATTACATTCTATGCCCATCCCTTCCTATGGTCGGTTGTCCTCCTATGAGTTTCCTAGACTTTTCTACGTAGGACCGCACCGTTACCGGTTTAGTAACGATGTTACACTGTGATACCATTTTGTAACGACCCTAATTCGGGCCTAGCTGTTTTGGTAAAACGTGCTAAATAAAATGAAACGTTCGAATGTAATCTTAAAACATAGTTCGGAAACATTAAAGTTTAACAACATAATTTAGAGTTTCTCAAAGACCGGACTCTATCATCGGACAACCGACGACCTACTTCCCATGCCCTTCTCATACCTCGTCCGCGTCACCTACAAAATCTGTAAAACGGTCACAATTTATTATAGGAAACTTCACACACGCTACACATTATCTTTTCATTTCTTAATTAAACCGTACACACACACGTGAATCGTCCCTTTTAACCGTTTTCTTATTTCCTTATGCTTTTACCCTTATCATTCCCCTCATACTTTAACTTTACTGTTACCGACAATAACATGCTCGGTACATGTCCCGCCCAAGCCAACCGTTAGCTGTTGGATGACTCGACGGACCATATGCTTCCCTTCCCCGGGTGGGTACTTAGGCGCTACCCTTTTTCCCACCCGGATCCGTTCTGCCCTTTTCGTACGCATCTTTCCATCTTTGGAACTTATCGTTCCCTTCATCAGGCATGCCCTTCCTTTGGCGAATCGTGTACTAGGCACGATGCCGGGTTCGGTCGGACGGTCCATCCTTCCTCACCCCGAGTCTTATTAACATTTACCTCATTCATTCGTGTCATTTTCTTTCTTCCTTAATGACCCAATCCCGTTCTTTAAGTCTAAACCTTCCCGTACTATATTGTATTCACTCTGCTTACCTGTTGTTTTCACTTGTTATAATCCCTTGCGCTTCCCTGCAATCCATAGCATATTTCAATACTTGATTTTTTTTATGTTATTATTTTATTATTGACTGTTTGGTTACTATAGACCCTTCGTATATTCCTTCTTCACGATCCGACGTTGAAACATGACGAAAACACCCAAATTGTATGTTTTCACGATAAAACTACCCTGCTCTCGAAATCCGCGATAAAACGGTTGTGGTTTTGGTTTTCGTGACAATTTTACACGTTCTGCATTTTCGTGATAATTTGTTATCTTTGAAGGATTCGCGATAATTTGCTCGCTGGAAAATTTCCGTGATAATTTTCCACTTTGCCGATTTTTCGCGACAAGGTTGCACACACGTATTTTTCGCGATAATGTTGTCAGTTCCAAATCCGCGATAATTTGTATTGCTTGCCAAATTCGCGATAATTTCTTGCTTCGGCGTTTTCCGTACGTTTTTTGTGTTTTAGTGATAAGTGACTTGGTTTTGGGTCTTTTAACCCCTATTTGTAGGCATTTAACTTCCCTAATTCACATTTTAACCCCTCATTCTTTTCATTTTGACCCCTCCTTTATCTTTTGCTTTACCTTTCAATCTTTCGTTCCCTTTATCGTTTTTTTCGTTCCCGTATCCCTCATTATTCCTCATCTAGACTTTACCACTATATTCCCTACTACTATTCTAATCATACATTTTTCCTGGCTATTACAGAACTCTTGGATAATACGTGGTTTTTATTGGATGTTACCTAATGAGGCTTCATGGAAGGATGTAATCGTCAATTCCTTAGTCAGGGGAGAGGGCGAGGCGAGAAGAATGAAGCAAAGAGCTACAAATTTTGTGAATATAGACGAAAATTTATATAAAATGAATTTTCGTCCATGATGTTATTCCAGTCCCAACTAAAGGACATTATGGAAGAGGTTCATGCAGTTGACAGTGATGATCATTCAGCGAGTCGGTCACTAGCGTTAAAAGTTAAGAGGGCCGAATATTTTTGACCAACAATCTAAAAGGATTGCTTAAACGTAGTTCGAGCATGTTCAGCTTGCCTGTTCCATTTGAATGTGCATCATGTGCCTAGGGCAACCACGAAGCCTTTACCGACAACTTGCCTTTTTGATAAGTTTGGCATCGATATTCTAGGCCCTTTCCAACCACTCCTAGTCAAGCGAAGTTTTGCATTGTGGTCGTAGAGTATTTCTCTAAGTGGATAGAGATCGAAGTTGTGTTCCTAGTCCAGAAACAGGAAGTTATAAGTTTTCTTTCGAGGTATATTGTCTGCCGATTCGGAATTCCTAGACTTTTAGTATCGGATAATAGAGCATAGTTCTCTGGAAAGCGTGTATGTGAATGGTGCGAGTGTTAATGCATTCGATAGCCCTTTACGTTAGTAGTGCATCCAGAGATGAATAGACACACATAAATTTTTAATCGCATTATCTTGCAACACTTAAAGAAAACGATAGATCAATCTAAAGCACCATGGGTAGATGAGTTGTATAATGTGATGTGGGTGTATCGAACATAGCCGAAATCTACCAAAGGATTCAGTCTGTTTTCATTAGTATAGGGCTCTAACACCTTCTCCTCGGTATAGGTAACTATTCTATCCGAGAGAGTTATTGAGTATGATGAGGTATTGAACAAATATATGCGGAAAAACAATCTTCATTGTGTCGAAAATCTTAGAGAAAGAGCAGCTATTCGAATGGAGGTGTATATGACACGAATGTCCAAGAGGCGTGATGAAGAGGTTCGTCAAGTGTTATTGACGGCTAGGTACTTGTTCATAAAGAAATTTGAGGTATCGAAGCATGTTGGTAAGTTGGATCCTATGTGGAAAGGTCCATAACGGGTTACGGCAGCAGTGAGAGAATGAACGTATAAGATTGCGAATATGAGGAGAGAGGAGCTGCCACGGATCTGCAATATTTCCAATTTGCTCAAGTATTATGTATAAACGTGACTCTTCAATCTTTTTAAAATAAATTCCCCTCTTTTTATCATATTCTGAGATTTTTGTATCCTTTCAACGACACGAAATCAATCAACTAGGAGACTGGTAAGATAGGAGTGAGGTCCCTTGCATTTTAGTATGATGGAACATGGAAATTAACTAATCTATGATAGATTAGAAATGCAATGTACAACATGTCGTATAATTGATCAATCTCAAACTCCTCAAAGGATACCGGGTACAAATAATTTTAAATATGAGGAGTCTTCATGTCTGCAGCTTAATCGTTTATACATACATACTATTGGAATATGTTAGGGGATCCCGATTGTTTGATAGCTGGATTTTACCGAGCATGATTACATTGGCAAACGAGAGTTCTTTTTACCCGACTCCTCCATAACATGATGACGAGGGTCGCGCCCTCGTCTTAGGCCGGTCACAGTCCCAGTGGAAAAAGGACATCCTTCTCCTCCGTGAACCTAAAATATTACCTAAACGGAGGTACTGGGTCTACCTTTTCTGCAGTGTAAAACTAACGTCACTCTAAGGATTGTACCCATAACCTGTCGCTACTTCCGTATAGGCGGTAAAGCCTCTCTCTAGTGCCAGGACCTCGATCTATCCTGGAGGAAGTGAAAAATTTACGACATTCTAAGGATTGTACCATTAACCTGACGCTATATTCACCTCGATAATGAAGGCTTCCTATGCTTATCATTGGAGGAGAACGGGAAAGGTCTGATTGTTGATCATGACAGAAAGTGTTAGCAAGTATAAAGCATAGTGACATATGCCTCTCCCGATTGTTAAGTGAGTAAAACCTCTTAACGCAAGGGACTCAATCCGTAAAGGTGGAAGTAAAATATTTACGTTAGTCTAAGGATTTACCCAAAACATGACGTTACTTCCACCTAGATAGTGTGAGCCCAAACGCTTTTGGGTAGAGCGCAGGAAAAGTCCAAGAATGATGGTAGTGAGGATGATGGTGAAAATTTCTAGCAAGTATAAAGTAAAGACATCCCTCTCTCCCAATGGTTAAATGAGTAAAACCTCATAACACAAGAGACTCGATCCGTATAGGTGGAAGTGAAATATTTACGATAGTCTAAAGATTATTAACGCAACCTAACGCTACTTCTACTTAGATAGTGAGTGTAACGACCCTAAACCCGACCTAGCCGAATTGAGAAAATCATTCTAGATATTATTTGAAGTTTCCAAATCATAGTTCAAAACAAACAAAACATTGTCAAATTCAACAACGAGAATATAAAGGAATTCCAAAAGACCGAACTCTGACACCGGACAGCCGAAAACATTCTTCTCATGACCCTCCTCACATCCCGCTCTCGTTACCTACAAAGTCTGTAAAGCGGTCACAATATATTAATAAAATTTCACACTCTCTCCACTTCCTTTTATAACGTTAAATAAAGGCATAAAACAAAATATCTTTTATATAAATCTCACTATTCTTTTATTTACATTCCAATTACTTTCTTTCGTATACTATTTTTTCTTTCTTTTACATTTCATGTATTTCCCTTTCGTTTCATTCTCATTATGTGGTCGGGTGGTGCATGCTCGATACATGTCTCGCCTAAGCCAACCGTTTGTTGTTGGTTGACTTGACGAGCCGTATGCGTCCCTTCTCCGAATGAGTACTTAGGCGCAACCCCTTTCTCATCCGGAGTCTGTTTAGCCCTCTGCGTACGTATCTTTCCATCTTTGGAACTTATTGTTTCCTTCATCAAGCATGTACTTCCTTTGGCAAATCGTGCGCTAGTCACTATGCCGGGTTCGGTCAGACAGTCCAACTTCCCTCATTCGGAGTCTTATTAGCATTCATTCCTCTCTTTTACTTTCTTATTATTAGCCCTCCCTTTACGTATGTCGCAACATTCCCTTACTACATTGTGTTAACTCCGCTTTCCTGATAAATTCGATGCTCAGTATCTTCTTTTGTCCCTCCTATATTCTTAAATCATCTTATTAAACTCTCCTACGTTAACATATATCTTTATTACGTTGGTTCATTACCCTTTACTCCACTGTACGTCCACGAGACTCACTTTCTACCCATTCCGTATTGGTTCACGACTAATTTCCTCTGTTTACTCTAAATCCACAGTGAATTACGCCTCTACACGGAATTCTGCGATGAATTACCTTGTATTACGTTTCCGCGGTGAATTTCTTCTTCATGAATCCCCAGTGAATTATGGTTTAGCCAGAATCCGCGATGAATTTGCTCGTTATTTTTCCGCGGTGACTTTCTTCTTCACAAATCCGCAGTGAATTATGCCTTGACCAAAATTGACGATGAATTTGCTCGTTACTTTTCCGCGATGAATTTCCTCTCCACTAATCCAAGGTGAATTACGCCTACGCCCAAATCTGCGCTGAATTTGCTCCTTCCCGGGTCTTTTTCGTGTCAAAGTGCTAAATAACCTTCCTTGGGCCATGTTAACATGTATTTATAAGAAAACAAATTATGTAAACAAAAGAAAGAAATAATAGGCCACAAAGCTATTTAAAATAGAAGTTTGGTTTTCAGTTGGGGAAAGGCCTGTCGAGTTGGTGAAGGCATAAGGTTGTAAGGAGGATACCTAATAGTTCCCTAGTGAAGTTTGGAGGGGCTTTAAGAAGCTCGAAGGCGACCATGATTGGGATGTACAATAGAGTCTTCAAGTCCAATCAACACCATCTGGTCTAACACACGCAATGAGCATTTTACTCATGGACTTCCGAGGGATCGCCTGCGGAATAGGATAATAAGATTCCGTAAGGAAGGATTTGCCCTCAACCTTGAACCGCCCCGGGAGACCAAGGGCGGACAAATCAGTGGTGCCCATACCTACGACAAAGAAAAAGTGTTTCTTTTAGTCATGGTTCGACATAAGGGTTGCAAACGGAAAGGGCCTCCTTTGGTGTCTTAGGCGGAAGAATATACATCTCTGTGCACCGAATTGGATAGCTTAGTAACTTGGAAGATCAGAAAAAAACGGTTTATAGTCTCTAAGACGCGACCAGTTTCCATGAAAATGATAATGGGGACCACGTAAGAAATAGAATTTTGGTTCATCTCGAATAAATGGATTTTTAAATGGGTCATGAGCTTCACGGTGAAGGGGTGTTGTGGAAAACGCAACCCACACTCTATGTATTCAAGGCATATATAGTGTGAGTACCGATCGGTGGACACATAGTCCTTTTGAAGAGTCGAGGATGATACAGAACGCAATCGGAATGAAATTGATAGTCCTCTACAACGGATTTCCACTTCAGGACATGCATACTATCAGGTTGATCAAAAGATCTCATAGCTCTAATTGCATAACTCTGAGGACCGAAGGTATTTTCATGGTGGCTGATTCGTTAAAAAATGTAAGGATATGAATTCGAAGTACTAGGTGGAGAAGATGATTGACTCAAACATAAACTCTTCGAGTCGGATGAGGAGTCCAAAGAATTGGATGACGAAGTAATGGAATTCAAAGATCGGGCGGACCCGGAAGACATCGTATTAAGCGGATCTAATTTTTTAGTGTGTCTTGCGTTTTTCGTACAAAAAGTCTCAAATTTCGACAATTAGTTGTTTTTACTGGATTCTTCGTGGGTTTCTACTTCGTTTTAACTTAGTCGTGTGTTTTTGTTAAAGGTCACTCGTTTTTGTGCAAGAAGTTGCGATAGTCACTGTTCAATCAAGGTAGTCGTGTGTTTTTGTCAAAAACACGCGACAAGGTTTCATATTAGTGCAAATGATACTGTTATGCGACAAAGAGGGGTATTTATTGAGACGAACCCTCGAGTCGAAAAGTCGCTAAATTTTCGCCCTATCTAAGAATTTAATTTTCCTAGTGTCAGAACTACCGTGTCACTGAGTACTCAAGGATTTCTCATAAGAGTTTTCGAACGAGTGTCGGATTTCTAGATGAGGCTATGTAATTTGGTTTACGACCATTTATATTGCACGAGGGTATTTAAGTCATTATGATACCCATGGGGCTCATCCGGTATTACTCAACGGTATTTTTGATTTATTGTTATACTTTCGGAGTAATGTTATTTCGAAGGTAGTCTCATAATCTGGACATCCGGCGCCCACGTATAAGGCTTCTGATGATGTTTTGAGCAATTTTGGATGGTTTCGGCTAGGAATGACGCTAGGAATATTTTCGTAATTTGGTGCCCGGAGAGCACAGTATTGAGCTTTTATGATATTTTAGGTTATTTTCTAAGTATTGGAGATCATGATCTAATCAACGGTATTTTCTGGTATTATCAGCATTCAACCAGGGTGCATTTCAGAAGATCTGTTGTTACGACACGTATTCCGGTGGAATTAGGCATTTTTAAGCGACTTGTTTCAAATTGACTTCAATTGGGCTCCTAGACCATAAATTGATCTATTCGGCCAATTTTTCTATAAATATAGGTCCTTAAGCCCGGAAAAGGGTTCAGACTTTTAGCACGTTTCCCAATGCAAGTCACGTAAACTTGGCCCGGAGCTTGCGTGTATTTGCAATTCAAGCCGTAGTCGTGTGAACTTGTTTCTAAGCTTGAGTCCGGAGTTTTTGTCTTCTGAAGTCGCAAGTTCTTGCTATGTTGCATGGAAGTGTCCACTCGGGTGGATTTGGCCATACGGGGTCAACTGTGTGGAATCGATCGTTTTTCGGATTTTATCCGTTTTTATTTTTTATATCTCTTTATTGTATTTGTATTCCTTAATTGCTATAGTGAAAATTCTCTCGATAACGATAGCTCACACATTGTGAGTTCAATCTCGTATATCGTTTGTTTCTCTACATTAATTGAATCGGAGAGATCAACTATCAATCGATCGATCAAAACAATAATCATAAAATATTTTTAAACAATATCATGTTTGGTTGTTTGGGTACTTTCCTTTTTTAATATTGGATGTAAAGCTCATTTCTTTGACACTCATTCCCGCTTTCCTGTTTGTTTGTGTGTCCAGATTTTCATGACTTGCGGATGGTTAAACATTTTACTTTTTTCTTCTACTTGATTCAAATATTTATTCCGAAACCCGTAGTTATATTTGAAAGTTATCATTTGCAATCTTGACTGCATTTTCTTGTCTACTATGAATTATTTAGTTTATTTGTTAATGTTCGCAAATTACATTTAATGGGACACTCCATACAACAGTTGTGAGATCTGGAATCCAAAGATATAGAGTCACAAAACAAAATTCACTTCACCTGCATCTTATGCAAACTGTATAGTCTTACTCGTAATAAAATGTGTAATTATTTTCATTTTATGACATGTTACCTTCATCCCGGGTGTGTTAGGTTTTTATGTGATTATTGTGTGCTTTTTCGTTTCAATTATTCAAACTTCAAATATTTGTTTTGTTGGTGGAGTTAGGGATGACAATGTGGCGGATATGATACGGTTATACCAGTAACCGTTATCCGCCGCCACCTAACATAATGTGTACCGTTCCCCGCCCCCACCTCATTCCGTATTTCGAACATACTTATTTTGTAGATACAACATGGATTCGTGAGTTTAGCATTTTATTTGTTTGTTTACACTTGGATTTACCGCATTAACAATGTGATTTGTTGTATAGTTATGATTTGAATAATTTTTCACATAGTTCCATATGTTGAAGGTGTGACGAGTTTGTTTTCGATTACAACTTGAATTGATGTTGTTAAAAGATGAATATGTGTTGTTAAACCAAAAAATAATTCAGTTATACCTTGANACAAGATCATGTTTGGTTGTTTGGGTACTTTCCTTTTTTAATATTGGATGTAAAGCTCATTTCTTTGACACTCATTCCCGCTTTCCTGTTTGTTTGTGTGTCCAGATTTTCATGACTTGCGGATGGTTAAACATTTTACTTTTTTCTTCTACTTGATTCAAATATTTATTCCGAAACCCGTAGTTATATTTGAAAGTTATCATTTGCAATCTTGACTGCATTTTCTTGTCTACTATGAATTATTTAGTTTATTTGTTAATGTTCGCAAATTACATTTAATGGGACACTCCATACAACAGTTGTGAGATCTGGAATCCAAAGATATAGAGTCACAAAACAAAATTCACTTCCCCTGCATCTTATGCAAACTGTATAGTCTTACTCGTAATAAAATGTGTAATTATTTTCATTTTATGACATGTTACCTTCATCCCGGGTGTGTTAGGTTTTTATGTGATTATTGTGTGCTTTTTCGCTTTACGGCATGCTACCTACCTCTCATGTTTGTGACATTCTTCTTTGATTATTCTTTGTATTTTATGTATTTTGACCATAGATTTATGAGTTTATCATAATTTCCTAAAAATGTTGAATTCGTGCTTATCAGAATATGACATTTAGTAATTTCATGACAATATCATTGAAGTTTTCAATGCTTTTGCATCCTACTTAATTTCAATTGTTTAGCATATATTCATATTTTTCAACATGTGTTTATATTCGAATTCATTAACATTTTTTGGCAAATTGAATTTATTGAACTCATAGTTATCTTTATGAACTGGAAATCACTATCTTTTCCTTTGCGTTTCAGAATTTCTCATCATGGTGTGTTTAAAGATGAGAAATACACGGAGGAGAAATACGAAGAATTAATTATCTGCATGTTTTTTAGATTTGAGGGTTGAGTTTGTGTTTGTGTTTTTAATTCCTTAATTTTTTACTAGACGCGGAGTTTTTCCATGGAAGGATAGAGGAGGGTGGTGGTGACTTTTCTTGTTATTTTTGTTCCAATGTCTCTTTGTTTTTTATCGATGTTTGTTGTCGTTTCAATTATTCAAACTTCAAATATTTGTTTTGTTGGTGGAGTTAGGGATGACAATGTGGCGGATATGATACGGTTATACCAGTAACCGTTATCCGCCGCCACCTAACATAATGTGTACCGTTCCCCGCCCCCACCTCATTCCGTATTTCGAACATACTTATTTTGTAGATACAACATGGATTCGTGAGTTTAGCATTTTATTTGTTTGTTTACACTTGGATTTACCGCATTAACAATGTGATTTGTTGTATAGTTATGATTTGAATCATTTTTCACATAGTTCCATATGTTGAAGGTGTGACGAGTTTGTTTTCGATTACAACTTGAATTGATGTTGTTAAAAGATGAATATGTGTTGTTAAACCAAAAAATAATTCAGTTATACCTTGATTCATCTGGTTAAAATATGGTTTAAATGCTTATGACATGAATTCATGTTGTTATGACTTGCGTGTTAATTCCGTATTTCGAACATACTTATTTTGTAGATAAAATATGGATTCATGAGTTTAGCATTTATTCGTTTGTTTACACTTGTATTTACCGCATTAACAATGTGATTTGGTGTATGGTTATGATTTGAATCATTTTTCACATAGTTCCACATGTTAAATGTGTGACGAATTTGATTTGGATTACAACTTGAATTGATGTTGTTAAAACATGAATATGTGTTGTTAAACCAAATAATAATTCCGTTATACCTTGATTCATTTGGTTAAAATATGGTTTAAATGCTGATGAAACGAATTCATGTTGTTATGACTTACGTGTTAATTTTATATTTCGAACTTACTTATTTTGTAGATACAACATGGATTCATGAGTTTAGCATTTTATTCGTTTGTTTACACTTAGATTTACCACATTAAAAATGTGATTTGTTTTATGGTTATGATTTGAATCATTTTTTACATAGCGGATCCGCCCAATCCCCGCCCCGCATCCGCTATGGTTTAACCGTTAAGTTAGCGGTTAACCAACGGTTTACAATTTTGATTTTTTAAAAAAAATAATAAAATATTCATATTTCAATATATCAAAAGAATCTTGAAACAATAATATATAATTTAAACAACTCTTTCAATGACTATAATTTTCAACTTTGATGGTTTTATCATCGAGACTAATAAATATAATTTTCCTTCTTCTCTATGGTCGGACAACATTTGAGGGTTTTACAAGTACCTAATAGAAAATTCAAACAAATAATTATCATGTTAACATATATAACATGATATTGTAGTTAAGAACACTGGTACAACTGACCGTACGAAAAGTAAGATAAATAACAAATTAACAATGTAAGTGTTACACAAAATTCAATATAATTAGGGTTTAAACAAAACCTTTAAAACTCATACACACTGTTTACCCTTAAACTCATGAACTTGTATTGCTTATTTATCATCCGATTATATTGTTTACCCAAAAAACAAAAACTGAAAACATTATGTTAAGAGAATTTGAATTAATTTTGATGTAAACACCAACAAAATCGAAAAAAAAGTAATAGGAAAAAGACACCTAAAAATAAGATCTACATAACAAGAATTCGAACCTTGAAGAAGATGGACAAAATAATGGCAATAATCGTATTGAAATCAATGAGATGTAAATGAAAAAATAAACTATAGAATTTGAAAAAGAAACCTATAGAACCTTGATATCATTATTCTTATTGTTATGGTCCCTTTTTAGGGGGTACCAACAGTCGTCCGGTTCGTTCAAATAACGAACTCGGTTCTGATTTCTTTAAAATATGAATACGATCGAAAGCTAGAAAATCAAAGTAAATACACGACAATTTATAGTGGAAACCCCGTGAATTGGGGTGAAAACCACTCGACTAAGAGCTGATTATGCTCTTAGCCTGCTCACTAAAGAAATGAATCAAAGTTTATACAAACAGGTTAATGAAAATGACGAGGTAAAGAAAGCAAGAAGAATTCGACAGCGTAACAGCCTGTTCTTCTGTATCCAAAGGGTCCTCCATTTTCCTTCGTCTTGCCCTGTATTTATAGAGTTGCCGGCGAGTGTAATCCACGTCCTGTAACCGCCTCTGACAAGTTTGTTAGAGGTTGTTATCGCAGGATGTAAAACGAGGCTGGGACCGATGCGTGGTCTGCGTGATCGGGCCCGAAGCATGTTAAACGTGACAGGGCCCGAAGCGTGGAACGTGTGAGCCTGTAACCGTTCGGACCGAACCACGGAGCCAGCTGGCAGATAACGCTTATTTTTACTAAGGTTATCTTCGGTCCTCCTTGTTGAACATCGGATCGCTCTTCCTAAAGGTGTAATTGGGCTGTGAGAATTTGTTTTGATTATTTAAGTTGACCCAATCGTTATCGGGCCTCACCCATTACAGGGTGTCCGGTCCTAGAGTTCTCATCACTTATATCTTTGTGTATTTTTTCATAAATTTTTTCGTTTCACGGTTAAATTGGTTTCTTTTAGCCAACTTTCATCATGGTAAAATGGTGTTTATCATGGGTACCATGAATCCATCCCTATTTTTCTTTTTCATTTATTCTATAGATAGATTGGTGGCATAATTTGTGTCTTTTTTCCAGGGTTGAACATTTACGAAAATTGAATTCTACCTTCATATGTTATATTTGACCCACTCGAAATATACAGTTTTTGTAGAAGTCTAGGTTTTGTATTTCAAATGGATTTTTGATGTTGAGTTACCATTTTGTTGTGTATACATCAATTGGATTTGTTCTTGCGTTTTCTAATGTGATCATTTCATGAATTTCGCACTTTGATCTGTCTTGCAGGGAATGCTCAACCAAGTATGATGATAGATAGTGTGTTCAGAATGATACAAAACAGCGAAAAAAGGAACATAGGCATATAATCGAGTTCAGTAATTTTCATATTCAATTTAACAATAATAAATGTCAAATTATCTTATTTTATTGCAATGTTTTCATACCGTTCCGTAACTTTGTACCAATACGGAACGATACAACCGGTATGGCCAATATACTGTCCGGTATAAAACAAATATTTAAAAAAAAAAAATTAATTTTTTAAAATTTTTTTCCTATTCGACCCAGAAAAACAAGCGTTCCAACCCGGATATCGAGTACATGACAGTACCGATCAAAATACTAATACTGCCCAATTTTTGGGGTATCGATCGATATAAAAACATAGTTTTAATGACATGATTTCCAGCTACACTTATTCAAGTGTAAAATGCCTTTAATTTTAGTAACCCTTATTAATAGAATTGAAAACATTTTCCAAAGTGAAGATTGGTCTTGGTTGTCAATTCGTGGTTATTATTGTGCTTATGTATTTATTTGAGTTATGAAAGGTGGATAATTACTTATTTGTAATTCCTAATTCATAGGTAAATACTACATTTTTTATTGTAAAATGATAATTCACACATTGCTTCTTATTGATAATGTATTTGTAAAGTACAAACATATTCTTATATGATATTTATACAATGCCTCAAAATAGATCCTTCTAACAAACTTATTGTCTTATGTATTTTACCGTTATTATTTTTCGATAGTCATTAGAGTTGTGTCTACAAAATGTATAGAATTAATCAACTAAATGACTAAAATTGGTTGGAATGTATCATTAAATGCATGTAATTTCAATATGTTAAGGGAATGAAATATTTTATTTATTTTCACATTTGTTTTTTTTCTCATTGAAACTATAGGTGGTCATGGGTGCGATCCAACGGGTTGACCCGACGGGTTATAAGTTCAACGTCGATGGATTGAAAAATATTAAATATAAATTAAAAATAATATTATTATTAATTTTAAATTTTTAAAAAAATGTGTCACATATAAATCCGTTGATTCATACAACAACAACATGCTGATATTCTAACAAAAGCTCTTCAACGAAATCAATTTGAGAATATAAGATCTCTGATAAATATGATGAAGTTGGATGACTTTCAAAGGCTTGAAGACTGGGCAGTAGGGGGGAGTGTTGAAGCTAACTGCCTTGTCCGAAACACATAAAAGTGTTTACACGTTTCTTATTTTTTATGGGCCCCACACATCAAAAATTGTATTTGTATTTCCTTTCTTTGACTTTGTCAAGACAATTTGTAATGGGGTTCTTCGGGTTTATTTCATGCTTCCAGATCTGACGATTGTGGTTCCAGAAACATAAAGTTTTCAAAATTCTGTTATTAGAATAAAAAAACAAGATGTTGAGATCGGTAATCATGGGCTTCAAGAAACCGGCAACAATCACCTTCGCCGACTTCTACGACGACTGGATTTCCACTCTCGCCAACGCCCTCCTCCCCGAACTCTGCCGCGCAATGGGCGGCCCGCCGATTCCACTCACAGGTCAAATCAAGGCGATTCACGACCATTTTCAACAATACTACACCGCCCTCGACGACGCAGCCTCCGCTGACGTCTCCCAATGCCTCCATCCGCCGTGGCGTAACCGCATTGAGAAGCCCTTCCTCTGGCTGGCCGATCTCCATCCCTATGCCTTATCAAACCTGCTTCGCTCATTTCTTGATAATGAAGAAGAAACCGATAAACCCAACTCCAGGGCTTTATCCGCAAAGGTTGATCAGATAGAATGTGGGCTAAGACTCATGGTGCCGGCACTGACTGCGCGCGCACGCAACGCTCAGATGAAGGCTTTTAAAAAAGTGGGCACGGAATGGCCGGAGAAGAAAGATTGTCTCAAGGAGATACTAACAGCGCAGATGGAGGAGCTGGTAGAAGTCGTTGTGGGCGCCAATAGACTGAGGAAAAGTGTTATGGCAGACATTTTGAACGCAACGACGCCGTTTCAAGGGGCTGTTTTTCTTCTGTCCCTAGGAGAATTTTTAGTTGGTCTCCATTCAATAGCTGAACCCACAAAACTGTAACTTCTCAATGAAAAGCGACGAGAAAGTATGCATAACACCTTGGGAATTTTGCTTGGACACAATGGCGTTTTGATTTTAATCGTAAAAATGCAACTCACATACTAGATTTCGGATGTTGGTATTATATGGATGAAATCCGCTTGTAAATAGATACTTTTGCAAAATGTTAATCCAGTTATATATCTATGAACTGAGATATACCTTGATCAAAAGACTAAGGTGTGAAGGCATTTACAAAATTCCACCTCCTACCTTTTACTTAATCCATATACTTATCCTCGTGCGTCTCCCAACGAAGTTTAGGAGCGTCCAGATGATGACTAGGGGCGTATTCCTGCAATCGCCGACATCAAACATACATATCACATATATCAGCCAACATAATGGATGATAGATACCTCTAGATCCCTTACGAGCTCTGTTGCTGTTGGGGCTGAGACGAGTATCCGACGAGCGTTGGTGCTAATGAACCCTTCTTCCACAGCTTTGTCGATGAATGAGAGCAATGAATTGTAGTATCCATCAACATTCAGCAATCCCACCTGCCAAAAGTGTATTGACACTCCTATGAAACCTTCCATCGATATTAATCTCTTGCTTTCTATTTCTATGCAAGACATTATTAAGTGAAGACAACAGAAGAAGCTTAATGCTTTGTTTTACTTGGTCATGACAATAAAGGCAAGAGAAGGAAGCAAATGGGCTTGCAAACTGATGGTTTTTTAGATTCTGAAACTGGTACAAAATCACAGAAAATGTTGATTTGAATGCCATTTTATGACCCCTTAAGAACCTTTGTTTTTATATTTCAATGAATCAATTCTTTTATTGTAGGATGACAACTTGAAGTAAAGACAGGAGAAGAAACAAAAGGGCCTGAAAATAAAACTGTTCAAAAACAGACAACTGATGATTTTTTAGGCCATTTGATTTTGAGATTTCCATGAATCTATTAATCTGGTTTGTTTACGATCTAATGACAATACGAAGAACAGAAAAAAAATGAAGTAGTTGAAAATGGGTATTCTTTTTAAGACCCTAAAATTGGTACAAAACACAGAAAAAGACAGCCTTACTAAAGGTGTGAAGAAATACCGGTTTGTCATGTATCCCAAGCTGAGCCCAAGCTATAACTTCAAGCAATTCTTCTAAAGTGCCGTACCCACCTTCAGAAGCACAACAGAAACGTGAAATAAGAAATTAGAATCGAGGAATCTATTCGAGTTTTTTGACTGATAAACAAAGGCACAGAAAATGAGGTATTCATATAAAAAGGTTTAAAGTGTTTTTGCCTGGCAAAGCAATGAACGCATCTGAATATCTGGCCATTTCTGCTTTACGCTGATGCATACCAGCCACAGGCTTAACTTCTCCCACTGTTACTCCAGTTAACTGCAAAAGGAAGGGCTTATTATAATAACTCTGTTTGAACAAACAATACATGCAATGATGCACCTTTTCACATTTGGAGCAAAAGGGGTGTTCGTCGTTTTTGCGGCTTGTAATGATGAACAGTACAGTGAAATAAATGAAGTAAAGAAAAAGTTGGGGGCGGTTCACGGCGCAGCCTACACTTAGTTCACTTGATGAAATACACAACTAGACTTATTGTTTTCTATCTATCAGAAACGGGAAACTTGATGGGACAACCCCATTATTGTTTCTTAAAAAAACAAAAGTTGGGAGGGAGGTGTGGGTATTGCAGAAAAGAAACCGGAGGATAATACGGCGGTGGTGTGGTGTCACTGACACACCGGCACCGGCCAACTTTTGGATAAGGTTTTTCAGTACAGGGTCGAATCACCTTGATAGAACAGAATTCATCAGGCCTATGAATAACAAGAAGAAAAATCATACCTCTCGAGGCATCAGCGTCTTGGGAATAACCCTGAGAAAATAAAACGGGTTAATTTCTTGTTTTTTTATGGTATTTAAGATATGGAAGAAAAGCCTTACCCAATAACATGGCGACCGCCATCATGAACTGCTTGAGAGACCAAACCCATTAGCCCTATACTACCTCCTCCATACACCAAATCAATGTTCATTGAAACCTTAAACATACCCATTATCAATGGCGGAATCAAATCACAAGACAAGTACATAGCTGCATGAGAAACCCATAAGCAAAACAGAATGACACAGAGGACAGGACCAGACGAAATACAAAGGGAAGCAAGACCAGATCAGAGACTAAAGACAAAAAGCAAGATGTAAAGAAAGCAAGTGGAATAAAACATAGAGAATGAATGCTAGATAATACCAAGACTTTTCCAAGTTCTACCGCGGCTTCTTGATAGCTACTTTTCTTCCCTTGGCTGCTGCCACAAAACACACAAATCCTCTTGAACCTCGATGTTTTCATCTTTTCTTCCATTTTCTTCTGCTCTTTCTCTTTCTTCTGGTTCTTTTTTACGTGAATAGTTGAAAAATGGTGCTGCTCAGATATTTAAACGCCTACCTAGCTGAGAATATACGCATTCTCTGATCACAAAAAGCAACACGCAGACATATATATTATGTATATGCAAAGAGAAAGCTAGAAAGGGAACGAGAGAGATAGAGACGCTGCCAGTGCGTATGTGGCGTTGGCTTAGAATGGATGGTTGGTGAAATTTCAATTTTCAACTTGAGAAGAGATCTTTAATTTAAATATTTATATTTAATTTTTAAAATATAACGAAGTATTCATTAAATATAACGAATTACATAGTATGATTATTTGACGATCAACGTATATGACGATCGACATTATGCCAGTCCATCAATGTATGACGATCGACGTAGGTCGAATGGTGTTAAGTTCATCAACACGATCAACACATATATGTCGATCGCACTAATGTATTAAGTGTTCTGTTATCCGTACAATAGGTTTCGATATATATGTAACCTTGAACCCTCTAGCCGCCACAGGGCGAAAATAACAGTTTTCTTTCGATTCTCATTCTCAACATGGTATTAGAGTTTTTCCTATGAGTAGGCTGCTTCTGCCATACAGGGACGATGTTCCCCAAGTAGCGACAACGTCTTCAGGACAACGGACGCCAAGCACTACCAGGGGTGTAAGGGTCTCTAATCCCCAGACGACGCCACCGGTCTCGAGCGCAACAGGCTTTACACATGTAAGTGCGCCGTCGATTGTTAAACCGCAAGGCCAAACGTATAGTTCGGCCAAAATCCCGGTCTATGGGACCAGAGTTTTGGGGAAGCAAATATCCCGGCCAGTTGCTTAGATATGAGTCTCTATTGGTTATATTTACTCCTAAATTTTGTCTATTGCAGAACCCAACTTCGGAGACCTCGATTGTGGTGGACCTTCAGAGTAATGGAATTTAAGGACTACACTTGCTGGATGATCAGGCAAATGTAGGTAGACAAGTTCCGGAAGGTGGATGGTTGTGGCATTATCGGTTAGGACATCCCTCCAAATAAGTGGTATCACATCTACCACGCTCATTGACGTTTTCTTCCAATCATTATTGTTCCGCTTGTCTTAAAGCAAAACAAACCCGGGATTGTTTTCATTATAGTTTGAGTGTTACTATTTAGTGTTTTGATCTCGTATATTATGATCTTTGGTGTCCCTATCGGACTCCATCCACTTGTGGTGGGCACTATTTTTTTACGTTGGTTGATGATTACTCTAGAGGTATTTGGATCTATTTATTGTCTGACAAGACTGAAATCACTTTGATTGTGATGATTTTTTTTGCTCTAATTCATACTTAATTTGATCGTACTATTAAGTGTTTTCGTACTGACAACGACACCGAATTTTCGCCCATTAAACCATTCTTTTGTACCAAAGGAGTCCTACATCAAACCTCTGTTCATCACACCCCTCAGCAAAACGGTCGGGTCAAACGCAAACATCAACATATTTTGAATGTCGCTCGCGCACTTCGCTTTCATGCTTCTCTGCCAATTCAATTCTAGGGTGAGTATGTTCAAACGGCTGTATATCTTATTAATAGAGTCTCATCGGTTGTACTTGACAATCGGAGTCCCTATGAAATTCTACACCATCGATCTTCTCCATTATCCCATCTTAGAGTCTTTGGTTGTCTCGCTCGTGCTTATTAGTTACCTAAACCCTCCGATAAATTCGCACCCATAAGTCGACCGTGTGCCTTTATGGGATATTTGAGAACCCAAAAAGGGTGGTAGTTGTATGATATGGAATCTCACAAGCCATTTGTGTCTCGAGATGTGGTTTTCTATGAAACTGAGTTTCAATTTCGGGGGTCATTCTCTTCAGACGACATCGGTGCTGGGATCTCCTCTGCTCCCATTTCCTCAAAAACCAATCCAACACTGATATTACCCAGGGGTATTTTCGGTATTACTATACCCCGGGTGCTCGTCCGACGTGGCTATGTGGTTTTCGGTATTCTCGTATATTTAATTCACGGTATATTTTCATGGGTATTATCGTAATTTGGACCTCTCGGGTCAACATATGACCATTATATTGGCATTTCTATCAATTTCGGACAGATTCGGTCCTAAATGGGGCCAAGGGTATTTTTATAATTTCGCACCCGAGGAGTGCGCCGGTAAGTTGTGGTGATATTTTTTGCTGCATATTCAATATCTAGAGGCAAGGAATTAGTATGCGAGGTTTTCCAGTATTTTCTCATCGACATTTCCGACTAAACCTCGACCGAGATGCATTTCCGAAACTCCGGGACGGTATGTCATTTATTCCAATTTAATTGGATGTTATTTAACTACCTTGAGCTAGATTAAATGAAATTGGGCTCCTCGGCTGAAGTTTACTAATTGTGCTAGATTTTTCTATAAATATAAGTCTCAGTGCACTGAAAAAGGGGCCAGACTGTTACCACGCTTCCCAAGGCAAAGTGTTCACTTAACAGCATTCTGCCAGTCGCGACTTTTTGCAAGTAGTCGCGAGTTTGTGTCAACTTGGTCGTACTCGCGAGATTCTGCACTGCCCTAAGTAGTCGAGAGTTTATGCACTGAGTCGAGAGTTTCTGCACTGCATCTCAGTATTCGCGAGTTTATGCACCGAGTCGCGAGTTTCTGCATTGCATCTTAGTAGTAGCGAGTTTATGCACTGAGTTTCGACTTTTTGACAGTAACTGCACAACCAAGTGCATTTGATCGTTTTTCGTGCTGTTTTCTCATGGATTACCCATATTTCTTCATTGTAATTGTATTTATCGATTATTATAGTGAAAACCAAGGTAGACCTTCGCTCTCCCGATGACGTAAGCCCACACACTGTGGACACAATCTCGTATATCGCTCGTGTCCCCACAACAATTAAATACCAAATAATTAAGAAAAATTACTAATCTAAAAATAAATACCCAAAATATTTTTAGACGAGATCAGTTTGACGCTGTTCGTGGGGAACAAGATTTTATCCCATTGAGAGCTTTATTGCTGAGTTTGGATTTATGCTATCATGAGTATTTGGAGTTCTGATGATGATGTTGTTGACGAAGAGATTGAAATAGAGCCGAATCCTCGAGCAAATAATGAAGGTGCTGCATTACCGAGGGATCAGTCATCAATCCCAGATGAGCCTCCCGCACAGAATGTTACTGTTCGACCCTCCCGGAACGAGTTTTGTTCCGGAAGGGCACCAATATTTTATCCTCCCCTGTCTCGGTGTTTATCTAAATGTTTTGAATTTGGAAGAATTGGCCGAGTTGCAGTCTGTAATAATGCCCGTCTTTCGCCACCCGCGCGCTCTAGATCCGTGGATCAAACCGAAACCGATGAAGATTTGGAAGAGCTAAGACGTACTTTAATCGCTCAATTGGAGGAAGTTGAAGCTCAAAGGAGAACCCGGAGGAACAATGTTACCCCGGAACCAGTTGATGATGAGGTGGCAGTGGAAGATACCGATCACATACCGGAGCCACAAGCAAATACTGCGACAACTGGAGAGCAGAATGATACTCTGCAAAAGATTGGAGAGCTAATAGAGTTGAATTTTAAGGAGATAAGCGGAAAGATTGAGCAAAACGATGGTAGAATGAACCAACTGGAGGAAAATTTGACTCTTGGCCAGGAAAGGAGACACGTGTACGGCGAGCACACGCGAGATACTCGCCAAACTTATGGAAATCGAGGAAAGACTTTACCGTCTATGGAAGTTTTGCAAAGTCCGTGGAATACCTCGAACGCTCTGTCATCATTTTCCATGACGATTATCAATGCGACTCGTTCTGAGTTTATTGAGGTGCCGAAGGATCTCCCCCAATACCATGGGTCAATTGACCCACATGCTCATACATCGAACTTGGAGATTCATGTCAATTTGATGAATTTCAGTGATGCTGCAATGTGCTTTGTTTTCGTAGCTTCTCTAAGGAATCGGCCCTCCGATGTTTTAATCGTGTACCGAGGTGCTCTATTGTTTCATACAAGGACTTAAATGATCAGTTTTATTAAGCTTTTGTACCTTTTAATGCGCCACTAAAGTTTATTACTTCTTTGATCGCATTGCGGTATGATTCTTCAGAGAGATTGTTGGGTTTTATTACTCGTTTTGAAGCCGAATGTAGGAAGATACCTCAGATTACTGTCAGTGAGAAAGTTGGGGTTCTCCAACTTATTTGGGCCGGACATCCTTTATGTAATTCCCTGAACAGAGATCCCCCGGAGAATATGGAAGAATTGACTTTGAAATGTAAGCAGTACATCGAGGAAGATGGAGGCTTGCGAGATCATGGAGTGATAGAAATGAGAACTTATGGTTGCCACAATATTGTTGCAAGCTGAGTGCCGGACAAGAATGTCTCACAATCACAACCTAAATTGAGAACGTAAACCGCGTTCAGACAGAAAAAAGGCGGATCCGTTCGCTATCCCCCTCCATTGCAAGAGCCAACACCGGGGACTTATGAATCCCAAGTATTCTGTTGTTTTCATCGGAGTTTTGGACATGCCACTAACGATTGCCGGTAATTGATATATGAAGTTGAAAGGTTATTAGAATTGGGTAAGCTTAATGAGTTGATAAGCACTGTGGAAGTACTACCAGAAGCTGACCCGGGAGAGGTTGATATGAGTGCACTGTTGGGGATGGCAGCGAAACCCCCTAAGGCTGACCCACCACGACCTAACACGAGAGGTCGTGGATATGGAGGACAACGTGGCCAGCATCAGAGGGGTGCCCAAAGAGGATTTTTTAACGACGGTTGGCAGAACCGCAGAGACGAAAGAAGAGAAAACAATAACCGTGGGCGCGGTAGAATGAGTAGCATAGGAATCAACAAGGATATCGGCAGGAAGGCTATCAACCTGCCCAAGAAAATCAACAACCACCTCATCCCCTCCTGCTGGCCCGAATCAGGGTCAACCTATTTTGATTATCGAAGAAGCTCAGCCAAGGTGGGGTAATATGGACCCTAATATTATGACTATCGCATGAGGAAGGAGCGTCGGAGATTCGAGTCGTGCTCGCAAGCGATCCTATCTGGAGTTGGAACAGAAATGTCGCTTCATGGAAGTTAACTTGGTCCAGTTGTCTGACTTGGAAAAGATGGCTATATCTTTTGGACCTGAGGATTTATCCGGAGTTTTCCCATTGCAGGACGATGCTCTTGTCATATCTTCTGTTATCATAAATCATCTTGTTTCTCGAGTGCTAGTCGACACCGGAGCTGCTGACAATATCTTAACTCTTGCAGCCTTTGAACAAATGTTTTTGAAAGGAACCACCAAACTCCAGCCGGTTCAAACAAAATTGGTTGGGTTTAACAATAGTGTTGTTGCCACTGAAGGATCTGTCTTTCTGTTGGTCACTTTGGGAGATCAAGAAATATCGAGGACTTTGTTGGTGGAATTCGTAGTCATGGATCTCCCTATACTTCATTATAATGCAATTCTTGGGAGAAGTTCTTTGAATTTATTTGGTGCCGTGGTATCACAGCCACATTTAATGATGAAATTCCCCACACCTTCCGGCATTGGGACAAAGAAAGGAGATCAGGAGCTGGCGCGTTCTTGTTATAACATAATGTGCAGGAGTGGTATGGATGGATCGAAAGCGAAGAAACCTGTTTTTATGGTGGAATTCTTATCCGAGGAAATTATTGATTCGGGCGACACATCATATAATAGGAAGTATAATGAAAACGAAATGAAGATGGAACCATTAGGCATCAAGACAATACCTTTATTCTTCGATAACACAGAAAAAACAGTTGTAATCAGGTAGGAGATGACGCTAGAGTTTGAAAAGGAGGTAGTTTCTTTTTTACGAAATAATATAGATATTTTTGCTTGGTTTTATCAGGATTATGTAGGGGTTGATCCCCAAGTTTGTTCTCATAGACTCAATGTTAACCCGTATGTGTGACCAGTTCATAAAAAAGAGAAAAAGTTTTCCCCTGAGAAAGAGAGAGCGATTGATGAGGAGGTGGAAAGTTTGTTGCAAGCAGGATTCATAGAGCCTGCTAGATACGCGGATTGGGTCGCGAATCCAGTGGTGGTCCCAAAGTCGAATCATAGCTGGAGAGTTTGCATTAATTTTACTGATTTGAATAAAGCATGTCCGAAGGATCCATATCCACTACCGGCCATTGATATGATGGTGGATGCGGCATGTGGCTTTGAATTCCTTAGTATGTTAGACGCTTTTAAAGGTTATAATCATATTTTTATGCATTGTGAAGACAAATTGTTTACTTCGTTTATGACAAATCAAGGAATTTTTTGCTATAAAGTTATGCCATTCGGATTAAAAAATGTTGGGGCCACATATCAACGTCAGATGAATTCGATATTCAAGGATATGATTGGAAAATGTTTGGAAGTTTGTATTGATGACATATTGATAAAAAGCTGACATGTGAATAACCACATTCAATATCTGAATGAGTGCTTTAGTATATTGAGAAAGTATCGAATGAAATTGAATCCACTTAGGTGCGCATTTTGTGTAAAAGGGGGAAAATTCCTTGGTTTTATGGTATCCGATAGGGGAATCGAGATGAATCATGACAAGATAACAACTATCCAGCAAATGACTCATCCGACAACTGTTAGAGAGGTACAAAGTTTAACATGTCGATTTGCGTCGTTGAATCATTTTATTTCGCGATCTGTAGAAAGAAGCTTACCATTTTTCCGAGTATTGCGTAAGACAAATCTCTTGTATTGGGATGATGAATGTAGTATGGCTTTCGAGAGTTTGAAAGATTATCTGAGTAAACCACCGTTTATGTCTCCCCCGTCCTCCGAGAGCCATTGGGTTTGTATTTAGCGGTATCTAAAGAGGCAATAAGTGCTGCCCTAGTTAGGCTTAGTGACAAAAAGCATAGACCTATATATTATGTTAGCAAGAAATTGCACGGAGCGAAATCCCGCTATACAGATTTGGAGAAATTCGTACTAGCCCTAATAGTCGCCTCCCGAATACAAAGACATTACTTCCGGGGTCACCATATCGCAGTGCTGACAGAACAACCTATCAGAAGCATACTATCAAAAATCGATGCTTTTGGCAGGCTAGCGAAGTGGAATATTGAGTTGGGGCAGTATCAGATTGAATATATCTCAAGACGTGCCTTAAAGGCCCAGGTTTTAGTGGACTTTATATTGGAAATGGCACGGTTAGAAGAGTTGCGTAATGAGGAATACTGGGATGTATTTGTTGATTGATCAGTTTCTGCTGGGCGAGCCGACATCGGTATTTACTTTAAAGAAAGAAAGTCCGGTGAGGAGTATGAGTATGCTGTAAAACTGCGCTTCTCTGCAACTAACAACGTTGCCGAATACGAAGCCTTGATATTCGGTATCAAGTTAGCAGTCGAGATTGGAATTGAACGCTTGCATGCTCACTCCGATTCATAGTTAGTAGTGAACCAGTCCGCAGATACTTTTGTCACCAAAGGTGAGCATATGTGGTTGAACTTAGACAAGTTGAAAGAGGTGGTGAAAAGCCTGAAGACATTCGTTCTTACATATATCCCGAGAGAGGAAAACACCCGCGCTGACGGCCTTGCAAATTAAGCAACGATTTTAGAACTCTCAGACGAGTCCAAGATAACCACTATGATCCATTATCAACTATCTATCGGTTTGGTAGAAAGACAAACAGCTGAAGTTGCAAGCTTGGAACTTTTGAATGATACCTAGTTTTTATTAGAAGCAGTGACTGATGAACCATCTTGGAAGGACGTGATCGTCAATTATTTGGTCAAGAGAAAATTGCCCGCCGATGAGGGCGAGGCTCGAAGGACTATTCAAAAGCTACATGTTTCATCTATGTGGATGAGAAATTATATAAGAAGAATTTTGGAGGACCCTATCTTCGATGTTTGTCCCCAGTACATGCAAAAGCCGTTATGGAAGAAGTTCACGCTGTGGACTACGGTGACCATTTGGTAGGTCGATCATTGGCAATGAAAGTTAAAAGGGCCTGGTATTTCTGGCCAACAATAGTAAGAGATTGTGTAAATTTTGTCTGAACCTATTCTGCTTGCGAGTTCCACTCGAACGTGCATCATGTGCCGAGAGCGAATATGAAGCCTTTGCCAATTACATGTCCTTTTGACACTTGGGGCATCGATAATTTAGAAATTTTTCCTACCGCATCTACCCTAAAGAAATTCTGTATTGTGGCCGTGGAACATTTCTATAAGTGGATCGAAGTTGAAGGTGTGGCCCGAGTATGGGAACATGAAGTTATAACTTTCCTTGGGAGATATATTATATGTCGATTTAGAATTCCCAGGATTTTGGTATCAGATAACGGAACATAGTTCTCAGGGAAATGTGTGAACAAATGGTGCAAGTGTTATGGTATTGAGCAACGGTTTACATCCGTGGCAAACCTAGAAACCAACGGCTTACAGAGGTTATTAATCGTATTATCTTGCAACAACTAAAAACAAGGATAGATGAATCTAAAGCCTCATGGATAGATGAGTTGCATAATGTGATGTGGGCATATCGGACGTCACCAAGGTCTACCACCAGATTTAGCCCGTTTTCTCTGGTATATGGTTTTGAGGCTGTTTCTCCGGTAGAGGTGACTATTTTATCCGAGAGAGTCATTTCTTACGATGAAGTATTGAATGAGGATATGTGAAAGTTGGATCTTCATTGTGTTGACGATCTCAGGGATAGTCCCTATGTTGTTAAATGTTGGGGACTAAATTCTAAAGAAAGTGGAAGTCTTGAGGCATGTTGGTAAGCTAGATCGAAAGTGGGAAGACCCGTATAGAGTGACGGCGGTGGTGAGAGAAGGAACTTTTAAGATTGCGAATATGAGGAGAGAGGAGCAACCACGGACTTGACATATTTCCAATTTGCGCAAGTATTTTGAGGACATATTTCCAATAGATGTGACTCATCGATCTTTTTAAAATAAAATTTCCCCTTTTTTATGGTCATATTCTAATTTTTTAAGTAACTTTTTTGACGATATGAATTCAATCGACTAGGGGACTGGTAAGATAGGAGTAGGTCCATTGCACTTTAGTATGATGGAAGATGGAATAAAATAATAAGTTAGATTAGAAATGCAATGTACCGTCTGTCTTATAGTCGATCATTTTCAAACTCGTCAAATTAGATACTGTGTCAAAATACTTTGAACATGATGAGTCTTCATGTCCGCGGCATAATTGTATGTACATATATACTATTGGAATATGTCAAGGGGCCCGATTTATTATGAGATAGTCGGCTTAGTACCGAGCATGTTTCCGTGGGAAAATAGAGCGCAAGTATATAACCGACTTCTCCATGACACGCCGGTGAGGGTCGCTCCCTCGTTGGAGGCTGGTCCATTTCCGCAGTGGCCCCGGGTGCAAGTATATACCGACGGTGAGAGTGTGATGTCCCCGTGTGCAAGTTTATACCGGCGGGACAATGTGATGCCGAGGTGCAAGATGGCACCGTGATGACCCCGGGTGCAATTTTATACCGGCAGGACAATGTGATGCCGCGGTGCAGGTTGGCACCTTGATGACCCCGGGTGCAAGTTTATATCGGCGGCACAATGTGATGCCGCGGTGCAGGTTGGCACCGTGATGACCCCGGGTGCAAGTTTATACCGGCGGGACAATGTGATGCCGTGGTGCAGGTTGGCACCTTGATGACCCCGGGTGCAAGTTTATACCGGCGGCACAATGTGATGCCGCGGTGCAGGTTGGCACCGTGATGACCCCGTGTGTAAGCTTATATCGGCGGGACAATGTGATGCCACAGTACAAGTTTATACCTGTGGGACAATGTGATGGCGCGGGGCAAGTTGTCACCGTGATGACCCCAGGTGCAAGTTTATACTGGTGGGACAAAGTGCGTTGACCCCGGATGCAAGTTTATGACGGAAGGAAAGTAAGATAATCTTGAGTTCAAATTACTACTCATTTAATAGGCATTTCGCTGAAATCCATTATTTTAAGGGATCAGATTTTTCGACTCTTATTGAAATGGCCGAAGGTCAAACCCCGTTATACGTGATCGTATCAATGGTTTTCACTTGAATATAAACGATCGGAATAGCCAAATATTCGCCTGATATTTTGCTTACTGGGACTTTTATGCTCACTTGGGGCTATCGTAAAATATTATTTGTGTGACTATCCGGCATATATATCATAAGTATCTTGGACTCAGGAATTGCCGAGAGATTACTTATCTTTGATCGACAAATTATATGGAAAGCTACTATTATTTCGTAGGCTAATTCTTCATGCTGAATATTCGAGGTTCAAACTTTGATGAAAAACTTAAAAGAAAGGAAAACAAATTTTTATATACATTGGGGAATACAAATGGGGATGATATTATAAAAGAGATTACAAAAATGAAGAAACTATGTTTGAAAGTTTATTTCTTCTTCTGCTTCTTGGAATCCGAACCTTCACCAGGTCTGTTGGGGTGTTTCCTTACCAGCTTGATTGTCAGAGTAGGGGGATTAGTCCTTTTTACTTTAATCTCCACAGAGGTCAATTTCCTCGAGACAAAGCCCGTCATTTCAGTCTCATTGCGTTCCTGAGCTTATATCACAATAGCAGGAGTATATATGGGAGGGTCGTGTTGACCCATCACCTCCTCATCTTTAAGAAGATCCCCCACACGTGGACCCACCGGTTCCGGGAATAATGAGGCCAATCTTCGAAATGCATCCGGTGGTGGGCCCTCTTCGGTTTTGATCTTCTCCGAATACACTTGCTAGTGAAAGTCCTCCTTCAGATTGAACTGGAGCGCCCCAAACGGATCCCGCGAGAAATCTAATTTATCCTCTGCAAGCACAGTCTCGAATTTCCCGGAGAGACTGGGATAGAAAGTCTTCCTTTCTCCTCAGGCGTTAGGGATATGCTCAGGATTCTTTGAGTCTAGACACTCCCACTAAAGAAATATAGGACACAAGCTTTTGCATTTGCAGTGGCGCCAAATTCCGGAAGGTCGGGGAGTGTACAATAAACTCCCACACTAATTTCCGGAAGCAGTCATTTAACTGGGACGGCAACCTAGCAGCTCCAGCCCGGAGACGATCTACGGTAGATTGCAGGGATTCATTCTTCGATCTCAATTCTTTAATCTCCTCTGTGGCCTTTCCGAGAGCTTTCTTATCAGCTGAATTGGCATCCTTGGCCTTCTTCAGCTTGTCCTCGGTCTCAGCCTTGGTCTCCTTCAGTTTGTCCTGAGCATATTTTTCGTTTGCCTTGAGGATATCTATGGACTGCTCAAGAGCATGCCTCTTCCCGACATGATAGGCTTCACACTCCATTAATTCGCTACGATGAGCTCGGATTAAAGCTTCGATCGACTTGGTATGATCTTCCTGGAGTGTGGCCATATCTTGGGCATGCTTTTCACAGTGATTCTGAATTAATTTCTCTGTAGCCTTCTTTGTTGGCTCCCCGATTATATCTGGACAGTGAAGCTTGGAATGTTTGAGCATGCAGTATTCCCCTACTGCAGCCGCGGTACTCAGTACCGCTCTATATGAAAGAAAATGAAGAGTTATGAGTGTATGTACATATCAAAGACGAGGCAAAAAAATTTTGGAGCAATTATGGTCAGTACGAACCTCTCTCCCCGCACGATGTATCGTTGAAAGATGGCCCATCGTCCGACTAAAATCAGTAAACATCGTGTGGTCATCTCGGCCTTGCGGTGGTATCTCTGGATTTCGATCAAAATACGTCAAGGCCGAGCTGTTGGATACCCTGTCATCCTTCGGGATCCGGTGGGCCACTCTGTCTCTCATCAGAACAAAACCGGCCTGGCGCCCAATCTCGAGCCATTGCTTCACGGTGAGTCTAGGAATATCCCTTATTCGGAAGTCATCGAGAAATTCAGCAGTCAGCGCACTCCTCTTAATGGGCACCATTAACCCCGAAATGGTGGGGCCCTCTTCCGGCCTTTTTCCCTTATCCGGACGAGTCCCCTGGATTGTTTATCCCTTCGGACAGGACTCATGTATCATCTCCTCTACCACAAGGCGTATGGGTTGACCCCCACTGATTTCTCCCTCTTCGTCATCCCCGATCACATCGACTAGTGTCTTGGCGAAATCATACATCCCCTCGTCAGGGGTAAATTCTTCGGCAGTAAGCTCCAATTGCCGGGACATAGGAATCAAATCTACAGGACTCCTTGGGACCTCTGTAGCCGGCGCATTTTCTACCTGCTCGAGATATTCCATTATTGTAGCAGGCTGTGGGAGAGTAATGAGCCTGACTTTACCAGTTGGTGGTCCGTCTTTTGTCTACTTATGGCCAGCTCGGCCGTGGCAGTGCGGTTCCGAGCCCCCGGCGCCATCTCGAATATTAACTCATCATTCTCCGCGACTAGAGCACGTAGCGATCTCAATCTGTCGCCCAACTTCGAGTGGTCTTCAGCTAGAGCCATTATTTTATCTGCAAAACAAACAAGTCGCGTAAGTTATATGGTGTAAAGATTAAAAAAAAACGAGTACGCGTTGAATTCTAAAGGGTTTTTTCCATTGAAGAAAAGTTATTGAGATGGTTCATGTATGAATGCGTGGGCCAGATACCTAATAGTTCCCTACTAAAATGGGTAGGGACTGGAAGAAGTCCATAAGCAACCAAGATCAGGGCATAAAATAAGGTCTTCGCAGTCCAATCTGTACCATTCGAACTGGCACAGTCAAGAAGAGCCTTTTTTAGAGGCCTTGGAATGGTAGCTCGCGGAATTGAATAGTAAGATTCAGGAAAGAATGGTTCCCCTTCGACAGGGAACCCCCAAGGGAGGCTGAGTGGGGACATCCTAGTAGTCCCCACACCGGTTACAAAAAAAAAATGTTTTTTTCCAGTCATGATTCGACTGTGGAGGGCAAAACGGAAAAGGACTTCTTTGGTGCCTCACGTGGAAGAAAATACAACCATGGGCAACGTAGTGGGTAGCAGTACTAATTTGGAAAATTTGGAGGAAACAGTCGATGATCAAGGGAATACGACTCGTTTCCATGAAAATGATAAAGGCGGTTACAAAAGAAATTGAATTTGGATTGAGCTGCAAAAGTTGGATTCTTAAATGAGTAAAAAGTTTTACGATGAAAGGATGAAGAGGAAAACGTAGCCCACACTCTAAGTATCAAGGCAAATAGTGTGAGTGGCTACCGGTGGAGTAAAAATCCGATAAGTAGGTCCGGGCTGATACAAAACGCAGTCGGAAGGGAGGTGAAATTCCTCTACAATGGACTTCCACTTCCAAGCGTGCATGCTGTAAGGTTGATCAAAATATTTCAGGGTTTTGACCGCGGGATTCTGGGGGCCAAGAGAGTTTCCAAGTGGGGCGATTCGTTCAAAAAAGTGCGGATTTAGGTTTGAAGTGTGATGTGGAAAGGGCGACCTGATGGAGTTTGAACTCTCGAGTTGGATGAGGAGCCCGAGGAATGAGACGATGAGGTACCAGGGTTCGAAGATCGGGCGGAATTGGAACACATCGGTTAATTATGTTCAAAATTTATTTTTCCAAATTTTATTAAGTGTCTCGCGAGTTTTCGTACCAAAAGTCGTGAGAGTTACTATTCATCCAAGGCAGTCGCGAGTTTTTGCAAGTGAAACTAGGTCAGGCACTATTCACACAAGGCAATTGTGAGTTTTTGAATGTAGTCGCGACTTTTTGCAAACAAAATGGTGTAAGTTACTGTTCGAGCTCCGTAGTCTCGAGATTGTGAAGTCACTCGCGAGTTTGTGACACAATGTCACAAGAGCACAGTGAGTTTGTTGGAGTCGCGAGGTTGTGAAGAAAAGTCGCAAGTGCCATGGAGTTCGCGCGAGTGAGGCTGTTATGAGGACAGAACAGAGTATTTATAGGGACATACACTTGAGTAGAAAAATCCCGAGATTTTCGTGTGATCTCATAATCTGGCGTTCTTAGTGTCAAAACTATCACGTTGACGAGAGGATTCCAACCCTACTCATGGTTTTCTCAGGACAATTTCCGAACGATTATCGATTTTTCCGACGAGCTAATATGATGTGGTTTACGACTCAGAATCTGAATATGAAAACCAAGGAACTATTGATATTACCCAGCGGTATTTTCAATATTACTATACCACGGGTGCTCGTCCGACTTGGCTATGTGGTTTTCGGTATTCTCGTATATTTACGTCACGGTATATTTTCGGGGGTATTCTCATAATTTGGACATCCCGGGTCAACATATGACCATTATATTGGTATTTCTATCAGTTTCGGTCCTAAACGGGGTCAATGATATTTTCGTAATTTGGCACCCGAGTAGTGCGCCGGTAAGTTGTGGCAATATTTTTGACTGCATATTCAATATCTAGACGTAAGGAATTAGTATGCGAGGTTTTTCGGTATTTTCTCATCGACATTTCCCACTAAAACTCGACCTAGATGCATTATCGAAACTCCGGGACGGTATAGCATTTATTCCAATTTAATTGGATGTTATTTAACTACCTTGGGCTAGATTAAATGAAATTGGGCTCCTTGGCTGAAGTTTACTAATTGGGCTGGATTTTTCTATAAATATAAGTCCAGTGCAATGAAAAAGAGGTTAGAGTGTTACCACGCTTTCTAAGGCAAAGTGTTCAATTAACAACATTCTGCCAGTCGCGACTTTTTGCAAGTAGTCACGAGTTTGTGTCAACTTGGTCGTACTCACGAGATTGTGCACTTCCCTCATAAGTCGCGAATTTCTGCACTGCATCTCAGTAGTCGCGAGTTTCTGCACTGAGTCGCGAATTTTTGACAATAACTGAACATCCAAGTGCATTTGATCGTTTTTCGTGCTGTTTTCTCCTTGATTACTCATATTTCTTAATTGTAATTGTATTTCTCGATTATTATAGTGAAAACCAAGGTAGAGCTTCGTTCTCTCGAGAGCGTAAGCCCACACATTATGGGTCCAACCTCGTATATCGCTCGTGTACCCACAATAATTAAATACCAAATAATTAAGAAAAATTGATTGATCTAAAAATAAATACCCAAAATATTTTCATACTATATCAAACGACCTCGTGGCCGACCACGTCAAGATTAGTGCCTATCAATGACTCAACTCGATCGTCGCTAAATCCGTTGTCGACCGATGCCCATCCTTCATGTCGATTGCCACTTCTGCCATGTTCCGGACTCTATTCCGTTACCACTTCTTGAGTCGACACTGTCGCCTTTGTCGAACGATCCATCTTTGTCGACCCAAAATTCCCCGTCAACCGATCCACCCTTGTCGATCGACGTATTGTCGACCGAGCTTTCTATCGATCGTGACCGACCACACAGCCTAACCCTTTCAGGAAAGGGCCATCGACGTTTGCTTGACGGCGCGTGTATGTGACATAAATTCCACTGCTCCATACTGTCCCTCTCCACAAAGAGTCTTAGGTAACTGCACCTATCCGATTTGTGATTATATTGACGATCATCGGTTTTCTTCATCGCACAAAGCTTTTGCTATTGATGTGACACAGTCTGTGCAGGAACCGACTGGTTTTGTAGAGGCATTATAATTTAAGGAATGCAGGGATGCTATGAGTCGAGAGATCCAGGCATTGGAGTCCAATGAAACTTGGACATTTGAGGATTTGCCAAAGGGAAATTAACCACTAGGAATCAAGTTTGTCTACAAAATAAAACGCAGGGCTAATGGATCGATTGAGAGAGATAAGTCACGTTTGGTCATATTGGGAAATACCAAAGTCAAGGGAATCGACTACGAGGACACATTCGCCCCTGTCGCGAAAGCCACCACCGTGCGAACTCTCTTCAGTGTTGCTGTTGCACAAAATTGGTGGTTTCACCAAATGGATGTCAACAATGTCTTCTTATATGGGGATTTGAATGAGGAGATTTATATGAAAGTTCCTCAGGGAAACCAAGGAGCACCTGAGCGAAAAGTATGTCGATTGAGGAAATCCCTTTATAGGTAAAAACGAGCCCCTCGGTATTGGTTTGCCAAATTGACAACCGATCTTAAAAGTCACGGGTTTACTCAATCCACGGCGGACTACTCATTGTTCACACATATCATTTCGACATCTTAGTTTTCTGTATTAATCTACGTGGATGAAATCATCATTGCAGGAAATGGTGAGGTGGTTGTCACAAATTTTAAGCAGAAACTCATTACAATGTTTCACATGAAAGACCTTGGGATAGAAGTGGCTAGAGGACCCGAATGCATATATCTATGTCAACGAAAGCACATCCTAGAAATTATTACAGAAGATGGTCTTTTGGGGTGTAGACCGGCTAGAGCACCAATGGAGCAAAATCACAAGTTGATCTCTGCTACGGCAAGTTTTCTGACCGACCATATGCCCTACCATCGTATGGTCAGCAAACTGATCCACCTCTTGTTTACCCTCCCCGAAGTATGCTACCATGTCCATGAGTTGTCCCAATTTATGCAACAGCCTCGCTTGGAGCATTGGGACGTTGTCCTAAGGGTCATACAATATCTAAAAGGGAGTATGCGATGCGGAATATTATTACGATCCACATGCGACCTCCAAATCTATGGATTTTGTGATGCCGACCAGGCTATGTGTCCAGAAACAAGAAAGTCACTGACCGGTTATCTTATTTTTCTAGGGTCGTCACCGATAGCCAAGAAGATAAAGAAACAAGACACCTTATCTCTATTGTCGACCGAAGCGGAGTATAGAGTAATGCGAGCCGCATGTCGAGAATTCCAATGGTTACGAAGCCTGTTAGCTGACCTGAGGGTGGCTCCAAACACACGTGCTATGACTCTGATGTGCAATAACCAGCCCGCTATCCAAATTGCCGATTATCCGGTTTTTCACGAGCGCACCAAGCACATCGAAGTAGACTGCCATTATGTTCGGAATTAAGTGCTCGCCGAAGAAGTTCGCACTCGACATGTGCAAAGTGCAAATCAATTATTAGACATGATGACGAAAGATCTTAGTGCTAATTGTCTCCACTACCTGCTGGACAAGTCGGGAATACATAACATGTACTTATTGACTTGAGGGGGGTGATGATCAACGGATGACGACCAACAGTGTTACTTGGCTAGGAGTAATTAGACGTTTTTTAATTTTTTTTAATAAAATAAAATTGAATTATAGTTTGTAAATGATTATACGATCTAATAAATATTTTTCACATAAGATATTAATATAATATATAATACAATATAACATATTTTCAAAATTTAAACGAATCAATCTCAATTTTTTCGACTTCGATGTTCATTTTTTATATAAATATAATTTATCATATATTTTGCTTTAACAATGCACTAATAAATATTAGAAAAAATAAAAGTAGGTTTTGGTTCATGAACCTTTTTCTAAATTAAATTAAATAAACCAAATGACTTGTCAAAGAAGAACAATTGGACTGACAGCAATGCAGAGCACGCAACTCTCCAACACATGTCGAGTCCCCATTGGCTTGATAGTTCACACCAACACTCCATATAGTGAAGATACGCCCATTTAAAGCTTGGAGTTAAGGTCCAACTCCAAATAGACACAAAATAAAAAATATATATCGCACGGTACAAGTGACGTCGACCGATGGGAGATGTACTATTGAGTGATGTGGAGAAATAATGGATTTGTTTTATCAAAATATTATTAAAAATCGTCTTGTGATTTTGTCTTCCCTTCTCCCTCGGCGAAGCTCCGTTATACACGCGCCCGTTTTATCTTTTAGAATGAATTTGTATATAAAATTATTATAAATTAAATTTCTTTAATTATTTCCTAACTCTTTTAGTTTATGATATTTCGACTTATTTAGTATATGGTGATAAACTGAATGAGAGGTAATGAAATATGATTTGGAAATTGTGGTAATTAAATGTAACTTATTAAGGGTGAAAATTATACACCTTAATATTTAAAAAGATTTCGTTTGAAAAACGCTGGTAATCGATTGTCGTAAGGAAAACACCATGAAGAAAACAACAGGGCACTAAACTCATAAAAAAATATCACTAAATGCACGAGTACAGAATGCAAGCCTATCCTGCTCTTCATCCTTTCTCCCCATTTTTTAGGGAATACAGATGAATAAACAACTATTAAATGTAAATCCTTATTGTAATAGCCAAGAAAAAGGTATGTCGAGATGATAGTAGGTAATATGGTGATAAAGTCTAGAGGAGAAACAACGAGGGATACAGGAACGAAAGAACGATAAAAAGAAACGAAAAGATTTAAATGTAAAGCATGAGATAAAGGAGGGGTAGAAATGAAAAGAATGAGGAGTCAAAATGTGAATTATAGAAGTTAAAACATCTATAAATAGGGGTTAGAAGGCCAAAACCAAGTCATTTATCACTAAACCGCAAAAACGTACGGAAAAACGCCAAAGCATCAAATTATCGCGGAAATTTCATGATCAGTGCAAATTGTCGCGTAAATTTCTAGGCATGTTTTATCGCGAAAATTTGGTAAGCAACTTTGTCGCGGAAATGTTTCAAGTGGAAAATTATCGCGGAAAATTTAACTTTGAAAATTGTCGAGGATTCTTCGAAAGAGGAAAATTTGGTAAGCAACTTTCAGAGCTTGATAAATTATCGCGAAAACTTAACCATGTGTTGTTTTGTCGCGGATTTCAGGAATAGAGTAGTTTTATCGCGGATTTCAGCAACATAGTGGTTTTATCGCGGAAATATACAATTAGGGTGTTTTCGTCGCATTTCGACGTCGGATCGTGAAGGAGAAAGATACGAAGGGTCTACGGTAACCAAACAGTCAACAATAAGATAATAACGTCAAAAAAATGAAGTACTAAAATATGTTACGGATTGCAGGGAAGCACCAGAGATCATAACAAGCGAAAACAACAAGTAAGCGGAGTGAACACAATATAGTAAGAGAAGGTTCAGGCTTAGGGAACGGGATTAGGTTAATAAAGAAGAAAGAAAAGACACGAATGAACGAGATAAATGGTAATAAGACTCGGGGTGAGGAAGGATGGACCGTCCGACCGAACCCGGCATCGTGCCTAGCACACGATTCGCCAAAGAAAGGGCATACCTGATGAAAGGAACGATAAGTTCCAAAGAGGAAAAGATACGTACGAAAAAGGCAGAACGGATCCGGGTGGAAAAAGGGGTAGCGCCTAAGTACCCACCCAGGGAAGGGAAGCATATGGCCCATCGAGTCATCCAACATCTAACGGTTGGCTTGGGCGGGACATGCACCGAGCATGTTACTCTCGGCAACAGTAAGGTTAAAGTATGATGGGAATGATAAGGGTAAAAGGAGAGGGAAATAAGAAAACGGTTAAAATGATTGATTCACGTGTGCGTGTACGGTGTAATTAAGAAATGAAAAGATAATGTGTAGCGTGTGTGAAGTTTCCTTTAATAGATTGTGACTGCTTTACAGATTTTGTTGGTGACGCGGACGAGGTATGAGAGGGGCATGGGAAGGAGGTCGTCGGTTGTCCGGCGATAGAGTCCTTTGGAGAACACTCTAAATTATGCTGTCAAACTTTGATGTTTCCGAATTACGTTTTATGTTTACATTCGAATGTTTCCGTTTTATTTAGCACGTTTTAACAAAACAGCTAGGCCCAAATCAGGGTCGTTACAAATGGTATCGGAGCGTAACATCGTTACTAAACCGGTAACGGTGCGGTCCTAGGTAGAAGAGTCTAGGAAACTCGTAGGAGGACAACCGACCATAGGAAGGGAGGGGCATAGAATGTAACGGATGACATGAGTAGGCATAGATATAACGAAAGCTTAATGTAGGAATGGCGCCTAGGACGAGAGCGCATGGAAACCGAGAGGAGGATAGCAATGCATCAGAACAGGCACCGGCGACAGAGACTCCGATTCCGGATTCATCGACCCCTCTCACGTTTAGCCAGGAAAGTCTCAGGGATCTGTTCCAGACCATGGCAAGTTCCCTAGTTAGCGCAATAAGACAGGGACAGACGGAGAGGGGAAACTCCGTGCAAATGGAACCAGTGGCAAGACCCGAAAAGGGTAGAATGTACTACAACAAGGCATTAAAGAAGGCTGGGATGAACAGTTTCATGGGGGATAAGATGGGGGACGCGGAGGCGAGGATTATCCGCCTTGAGGAGAAGTTCGAGCTGATCGAAGCCCAGAGGAGCTTAGGGCAGGATTGGCCCCGCTATGGTTCGACGGTAGCACTGCCGGATGGTGGGGGAGCGTGTCGGCCTCACTACTGAAGGATAGACCCATCTCTTGGGAGAAGTTTAAGAATGCATTCTTGGATTACTATGTGCCGAAGGGACTTAAGAAAGATAAGAGGGACGAGTTCGACAGATTGACTCAAGGAAACCGCCCCGTAATGGAGTACATGTAGGAATTCATAGAACTAGGCAGGTACGCCCTGAGATCATGGAGAGTGAACAGGAAAAGATGCACCGCTTTATAGAAGGGCTTAATGAAAAGGTGAAACTGACTATGTATGGCCGCGACGACGAAGAATTCTCGAGTTTGGTGGCGGCGGCAGTTCGAGTAGATTTAGTATTGCGGAGAATGGATAAGGAACGCACCAGAAGCTTTGCGAGGAACGATGTTCAGGGACTGGGAGAATGGAAAGGAAAGATCACTACGGAGAGTTTCGGATCGGCACAAGGACCCCCGATCAGGCCGGCGTGCGCCAAATGCGGGAAGAACCATTTTGGAGAATGCCGAGCAGGAACCAACATTTGTTTCAAGTGCGGCCAGGTAGGACACTTTGCCAAAGATTGCCCGAAGAGGAGGAGGATCGAAACCGGCGTAACTGAAAACAGGGCAAGGGAGAGGATTACTGAAAATGCTCGAGTGTTCGCTGTTAACAAGGAACAGGCTTCGATGGCTGAAGACGTCGTGGCAGGTACACTACTTATTAACCTGCTTTACAACTTTTGTATTATTTGACTGTGGGGCGACACATTCTTTGTGTCGGAGAAGTTCGCGAAACGGTTAGGGATAATGGGAAGTAATGCTAAAATCAAAGTAAAGACACCGGGATCCGAAGCTATGGAGGCAAATAGAATCTATGAAGGATGCACGGTGGAAGTGGACACAGTGCGAACAGAGGCAGATTTGATTGAGTTGGGGAATATGGGATTCGATGCCATACTAGGAATGGATTGGTTATCTAAATACGATGCGCAGGTGAGATGTCGAGAACGTACGATCACTTTTAGTACGCCGTGGGAAGGGAGAAAGGACATGGTCGGAAAACCGATTATGAGTGAGGATGAGGAATGTAAGGATCGATCGAACTTGTTAGCATTCGTCACGGTAGTGAAGGAAGGGATGCCATTGTAGTCCGTTCCAGTGGTTTGTGAATACAATGCTGTGTTTCCTGACGAACTACCGGGTCAACCACCTCAGAGAAAGGTGGAAATGGAAATAGAACTACTCCTTGGATCACAACCGATCTCCAAGGCTCTGTACCAAATGGCACCCAGAGAAATGCAGGAACTGAAACAGCAGATTGAGTCGCTACTGGAAAAGGGATTTCTTAGGCCAAGCAATTCCCCATGGGGAGCACCAGTGTTATTTGTTAGAAAGAAAAGCGGCGAGTTGAGACTGTGTTACGACTATCGGGAGTTAAACAAGGTCACGATAAAGAACAAGTATCCGTTGCCTAGGAACGACGACTTGTTTGATCAGTTACAAGGCGCGAAGGTGTTCTCAAAACTAGACTTGAGGTCAGGGTATCATCAAGTCCGAGTAAGAGAAGGAGACATACCGAAGACAGCCATTCGAACGAGGTACCGCCATTACAAATGCACGGTAGTACCGTTTGGATTGACTAATGCCCCAACAATTTTCATGGATTGGATGAATCGGGTATTTCGTCTGTACCTAGACAAGTTCGTGGTGGTGTTCATTGACGACATCCTAGATTACTCTCGCAACCAGGAGGAACACGAGCAACATCTGAGAATAGTATTACAGACTCTCCGACAAGAGAAGTTGTATGCCAAATACAGCAAGTGTGAATTATGGATAGACAATATAGCTTTTCTAGGCCACGTGATATCAACAGGAGGGGTGACGGTAGACCCAACAAAGATAGAGACATTGACGAATTGGCCCAGACCGACAAATGCTCGGGAAGTAAGGAGCTTCTTAGGATTGGCAGGGTATTATCGGAAGTTCATCGAGGGGTTCGCAAAGATTGCTAAACCGTTGACAAATCTGACCCGAAAGGAAAAGAGATATACGTGGGATGAGAAATGTGAAGAGAGTTTCGAGTGTCTCAAAACGAAATTGACATCTGCACCAATACTAGTATTACCCACACCAGGACATGACTTCACGGTATACATCAACGCATAGAAGGAAGGACTCGGGTGTGTACTGATGCAGGGAGGGAAAGTTATAGCATATGCATCCCGTCAATTGAAGATACACGAGTTGAACTATTCGACACACGATTTAGAATTAGCCGCGGTGGTATTCGCACTCAAGATTTGAAGACATTACCTGTACGGTGTGAAGTGTGAGATATTCACCGACCACAAGAGTTTGAAGTACCTATTCACCCAGAGGGAGCTTAACATGAGACAACGGAGATGGTTGGAACTGATAAAAGATTACGATATGGACATTCAGTACCACCCCGGAAAGGCAAACCAGGTAGCCGATGCACTGAGCAGGAAGACTCATGGTGTGCTAGCCAACACGTTGGTAAGGGAAATGGAGAACCTACAACTGGAAGTGGTAGAGTCGACCACAATCATTGTAACGACCCTAATTTGGGTCTAGTTGTTTTGTTAAAACATGATAATTAAAACGAAAACATTTGAATGAAAATTTAAAACATAGTTCGAAACATGAAAGTACGACATCATAATTTAGAGTATTCTCCAAAGGGACCGGACTCTATCACCGGACAACCGACGACCTCCTTCCCCCTTCCCTATACTATCTCGTCTGCGTCACCTACAAAATCTGTAAAGCGGTCACAATCTATTAATGAAAACTTAACACACACTACGCATTATCTTTTCACTTCTTAGTTACACCGTACACGCACACGTGAATCATTCCACTTAACCGTTTTCTTATTTCCCTCTTCTTTTACCCTTATCATTTCCATCATTCATTAACTTTACTGTTGCCGAGATTAATATGCTCGGTGCATGTCCCGCCCAAGCCAACCGTTAGCTGTTGGATGACTCGACGGGCCATATGCTTCCCTTCCCCGGGTGGGTACTTAGGCGCTACCCCTTTTTCCACCCGGATCCGTTCCGCCCTCTTCGTACGTATCTTTTCCTCTTTGGAACTTATCGTTCCCTTCATCAGGCATGCCCTTCCTTTGGCGAATCGTGTACTAGGCACGATGCCGGGTTCGGTCGGACGGTCCATCCTTCCTCACCCCGAGTCTTATTATCATTTATCTCGTTCATTCGTATCATTTCTTCCTTCTTTATTAACCCAATCCCATTCCTTAAGTCTGAACCTTCCCTTACTATATTGTGTTCACTCCGCTTACCGTTGCTTTCGCTTGTTATAGTCTTTCCGCGCTTTCCTGCATTTCGTAATAGGTTTTAGTTACTCGAATTTCGACGTTATTATCCTATTGTTAACTATGTGGTTACCGTAGACCTTACGTGTTCCGTTCCTTCTACGATCCGACGTCGAGACGCGACAAAAACACTTAAACTTAGAATTTCCTCGAAATTCGCGATAATTCTATGCTGGAATATGAAATCCGCGATAATTTACTCATGAAACCAAATCCGCGACAATTCTCTTCACTAAGCAGAATTCGCGATAATTCTCTTCATCATCAAATCCGCGATAATACTCTTCATCATCAAATCCGCGATAATACTGCACTGATCACAATTTCCGCGATAATTTACACAGCTTCCACTTTCGCGACAATTTCCTCTTCACATGAAATTCGCGACAATTTGCACATGAACTTTTTCGCGATAAAAAGACATGCAGGTAAAATTCGCGATAATTTTCCTTCTTTGCGGGAATTTTCGGATTTTCGGGTCTTAATGATGATTAACCCATTTTTGGGCCTCCTCACTCCTATTTATAGACATCCTAACTTTTCTAATTCACACTTTGACCCCTCCTTCCTTTACTTTTGACCCCTCCTTTATCTTTTTCTTTACTTTTCTATTCTTCGTTCCCTTTTACGTTCTTTCGTTCCCGTATCTCTCATTATCTATCGTCTAGACTTTACCGTTACATTCCCTACTATTTGTTTCGACATACCTTTTTCTCGGCTATTACATCCTTCCCCACTCATTTTGAGTTTCGTCCCGAAACTCGTGCGTACCAATCTTCCATTAACTCCGGCGCTCTCTGTCTAATTTCCCGTTCCGTTTCCCATGTAGCTTCCCTTTCTCCTTGATTGGACCATTGTACCTTCACCATGGGGATTTGTTTGTTTCTGAGCCTTCTTTCCTCTCTGCCTAGGATCTTTACTGGGACTTCCTCGTACGTTAGTTCCGGGGTTATCTCTATGGGTTCCCCCACACATTCTTGGATCCCTTCAGTCACCTTTCTCCTCAGTTGGGATACATGGAACACGTTGTGTATCCCCCCCATTTCCTCCGGAAGCTTCAGCTGATATGCTAGGTTTCCGATCCTTCGTTCCACCTCATATGGTCCGATATACCGGGGGCTCAGCTTCCCTGTCCTTGTGGTCCTTAGCACCCCCTTCATAGGAGATACTTTTAGGTATGCGTGATCTCCTACTTTTAACTCTAAGGGTCTCCTTTTTGTGTCTGCCCAACTTTTGTATCGGTCCTGTGCCGCCTTAATGTTCTTTCGTACCACGGCTACCTTTTCAATGGTGACTTCCACTAATTCTGTCCCCGTGGTCGTTCACTCTCCAACCTCATCCCAACATAGCGGTGTACGACACTTCCTCCCGTACAATGCCTCATATGGCGCCATACCAATGCTGCTCTGAAAGCTGTTATTGTGCGCAAATTCCACTAGCGGTAGGAAATCCTCCCAACCTCCCTTAAGAAGTCCACAAAACCCGTAGGAGGACAACCGACCATAGGAGGGGATGGGTATAGAATGTAACAGATGACATGAGTAGACATAGACATAGACATAACAAAAGCTTAATGTAGGAATGGCTCCAAGGACGAGAGCGCATGGAAACCGAGAGGAGGATAGCAATGCATCAGAACAAGCACCGGCGACAGAGACTCCGGTTGCGGATTCATCGACGCCTCTCACGTTTAGCCAGGAAAGTCTCAGGGATCTGTTCCAGACCATGGCAAGTTCCCTAGTTAGTGCAATGAGACAGGGACAGACAGAGAGGGGAAACTCCGTGCAAATGGAACCAGGGGCAAGGCCCGAAAAGGGTAGGATGTACTACAACGAGGCATTAAAGAAGGCTGGGATGAACAGCTTCACGGGAGAAAAGATGGGAGATGCGGAAGCATTGATTATCTGCCTTGAAGAGAAGTTCGAACTGATCGAAGCCCCAGAGGAGCTTAGGGTAGGATTAGCCCCACTATGGTTCGATGGTAGTACCGCCCGATGGTGGGGGAGTGTGTCGGCCGCATTATTGAAGGATGGGCCTATCCCTTGGACAAAGTTTAAGAATGTGTTCTTGGATTACTACGTGCCGAAAGGACTTAAGAAAGATAAGAGGGCCGAATTTGACAGATTGACTCAAGGAAACCGCCCCGTTATGGAATACATGCAAGAATTCATGGAGCTAGGCAGGTATGCCCCCGAGATCATGGGGAGTGAACAAGAAAAGATGCACCGCTTCACGGAAGGACTGAATGAGAAAGTGAAATTGACTATGTACGGCCGCGACGATGAGGAATTTTCTAGTTTGGTGGCGGCGGCAGTTCAAGTTGATGGAGGGTTACGGAGAATGGATAAGGAACGCACTAGAAACTCTACAAGGAACGAAGTTCAAGGACCGGGAGAGTGGAAAGGAAAGATCACTGCGGAGGGTTTCGGACCGGCACCAGGACTACCGATCAGGCCTGCGTGCACCAAATGCGGAAAGAACCATTTTGGAGAATGTCGCACAGGAACTAACAGTTGTTTCAAGTGTGGCCAGGAAGGACATTTTGCCAAAGACTGCCCAAAGAGGAGGAGGATCGAAACCGGGGTAACCGAAAACAGGGCAAGGGAAAGGATTACTGGAAATGCTCGAGTGTTTGCTGTGAACAAGGAACAGGCCTCGGAGGCTGAGGACGTCGTCGCAGGTACACTACTTATTAACGGCTTTACAGCTTTCGTATTATTTGACTGTGGGGCGACACATTCGTTTGTGTCGAAGAAGTTAGCAAAACGGTTTGGGATAACGGGGAGTAACGCTAGAATCAAAGTAAAAACACCGGGATCCGAAGCCATGGAGGCGAATAGAATCTACAAAGGATGCACGGTAGAAGTGGACACAGTGCGAACAGAGGCAGATTTGATTGAGTTAAGGGATATGAGATTCGATGTCATACTAGGAATGGATTGGTTATCTAAGTACGATGCGCAAGTGAGATGTTGGGAACGTACGATCACGTTTAGTACGCCCCGAGAGGGGACAAAAGACATGGTCGGAGAATCGATTACGGGTGAGGATGAGGAATATATAGATCGATCGAACTGGCTTGCATTTGTCACGACGGAGAAGGAAGAGACACCATTGGAGTCCGTTCCAGTAGTTTGTGAATACAGCGATGTATTTCCCGACGAGCTACATGGGCAACCGCCTCAGAGAGAAGTAGAAATGGGAATAGAACTACTCTCTGGAACACAATCGATTTCTAAGGCTCCATACCGAATGGCACCCCGAGAAATGCAAGAACTGAAACAACAGATTGGTGCATAGATCCTGTATGCTCTTTCCACGAAACTGAGTCCCATTATCAGATACGAGCGCTCGGGGAACCCCGGAGCGGCTCACAATATTTCGCCATATAAAGTGTTTGACCACTTTCTCCGAGATAATGGCTACGGCTTCTGCTCCGATCCACTTCGAATAATATTCCACCGCTACAATACAAAATTTTCTTTGCCCTATGGACCGGGGAAAAGGTCCGAGGATGTCAATCCCCCATCTGTCAAACGGACAAGGCAATGGGGTAATCGATATTGGAGCCCCAGGAAATTGCGGGAGTGGAGCGTGGTATTGACATATGGCGCAACGCTTAGTGTACTGCTTGGCATCAGCGAGCAATGTTGGCCAAAAATACCCGGCTCTAATAATGCGGTGGTATAAAGATCGGGCCCCTGAATGAATGCCGCATATCCCTTCATGAACATAAATCATGACGGCTTCGGCCTCAATAGGAGATAAACATCGCAGAAGCGAGCCCTCAAAACTCTTTTTAAACAAGCGCCCGTCGACTAAGGTGAATCTCTTAGCCTGGACCTCTATTATCCTGGCTTCAGACTTATCTTCAGGGAGATATCCGTTTGAGAGGTATTTAATAAAGGAGTCCATCCAATTGGGTTCTCCTGGGGATTCAGTAGCATCAATATTCAAGCCCTGGAGTTCATGACATAGAGCCCCGATCTCTTCAATAGACAGTTCGGTCACTGGAATCTCGACCGAAGGTCGGTCCTGTACGTGGATTGAAATAGTGCTCGGCTCTATGTCGGGTATGCCCGAAGCCAATCTAGCGAGTGCATCGGCAACCTTGTTTTGTTCTCGTGGCACATGGTCAAGAGAGAACTCATTAAACTTCTTGGATAACTCCAGATCTTTAGCGCAATACAACCTCATCATCGAATCGTGAGTCTCAAATCTCCCTGCGTATTGTTCCACTACTAACTTCAAGTATGAGAACATTCGCACTCTGCTAACTCCCATTTTTCGAGCCAATGTCATTCCTAACAATACTGCCTCATATTCTACCGCATTATTTGTTCAACAAAGAAAAATTTGACTGCGGAATGAATAAGATCACCTTGTACCGTTGTCAGGGTAATGCCCGCTCCTCTTCCCCCGAAGGTTGATCCATCTACGTGGATCGTCTATCGATCATCCTCTTGGTTAAGATAAATGGCCGATCGGGTCATTTCAACCACAAAATCGGCTAGAACCTGAGCTTTGATCGCCCTTCGAGGCAGGATTTCCAGATACATAGCGCTGAGTTTGATAGCCCATTTTGCCAATCTCTCATTCAAATCCTTCTGTTTAAGGAGTATTTTCAGAGGTTGATCCGTATAAACATAGACCGTTCGGCCTTCGAAATAGTGCTTCAACTTGGACACAACTTTCTTCAAAGCTAGCATGAATTTCTCCAAGGTGGAATACCTGGTTTCAGCAGATACTAGAGAATGACTGACATAATAGACAGGTCTATGAATGTCATCTCGTATGGTCACCAGAGCTGCGCTGACGGCAACTTCGGACACCGCAAGATATAACTCAAAAGGTTCATCACAAGTTGGACTTACCAATACCGGGGGAGTGCTTAAATAAGTTTTTAGCTCGGAGAAGGCCCGATCGCATTCTTCGGTCCAATCCATATGGCTTGTTTTTCTTAGCACTCTGAAAAAAGGTAAGGCCCGGTCTGTGGACTTCGAAATTAACCTGCTCCGCGCAGCTAGTCGGCCAGTAAGCCTTTGAAATTCTCTTTTGTTTCTCGGAGGTTGCATATCAATGATAGCTTGCACCTTTTCAGTGTTAACCTCTATGCCTTTCTCTGAAACATAATATCCTAAGAATTTTCCACTTCGGATCCCGAAGTAGCACTTGTTTGGATTTAGTTTGAGCTTATATTTTCGGCATACTTCGAAACAACGAGACAAATAAGAAAGATGGTCTTCATCATTCATAGATTTTACAATCATATCGTCAACATACACTTCCATCATATGGCTAATCAACTCTCTAAAGATTTTGTTGACCAACCTTTGGTATGTTACCCCAGCATTCTTGAGACCGATGGGCATAACCACATAACAGAAAACCCCATCTTCGGTCATGAATGATGATTTCTTATGATCTTCCTCAGCTGAGAAGATCTGGTGATACCCAGAATAAGCGACCATGATACTCATCATGGTGTTACCAGAAACAGCATCCACCAGTCGGTCGATGTGCGGCAACGGGAATGGGTTTGACTCACAGCTTTTGTTCACATCGGTAAAATCGATGCACATTCGCCATTTCCCGTCCGGTTTGGAAACCACCACTGGGTTTGCAACCCATTCAATATAGTGGATTTCTCTGATAAATCCCGACCGTAGCAGCTTATTCACTTCAGCCCGAATGATCTCGATCTTCTCAGGAGAATAGCGTCTCCTTTTCTGCCTAACAGGCTTAGTTCCAGGCTCAGTATTGATCCGGTGTTCACTATCGGATCGGTCAATCCCCGGAACTTTATCCGGTTTCCAAGCAAAAATATCCACGTGGCTTCTCAGCAGGTGGATCAGTTCTTTTTCAAAGTCAGGGGCTAAATGAGCCCCGATTCGAGTTTTCTTGGTTGAGTCATCCTCAACCAGATTAATCAATTTGAACCCTACGGGTTCCATTGCTTGCCTCGGGTGCGGCAGCTCTTCCAGCAGATCCACCCCGGCCCTCTTAATCGGTGCCAACATTCGGCACGAGCTCATGTAGCATTGTCTAGCTACTTTTTGATCCCCCTTAACAGAAATAACTCCATGAATGGAGGGGAATTTGAGCATCATGTGATAAATAGAAGGGACCGCCTCAAACTTACTCAAGCCGATCCGTCCGATAATAGCGTTGTAAGCCAAGTCGACTTCAACGATGATGAATTCCAGATCCTCAGAACGGTCCTTGGATGGTTCTCCAAGGGTAACGGGAAACAACATCTTCCCGCACGGAATAACGATCCTTTGGTCGAACGACCAAAGAGTTATGTTGGCGATCGGGAAATCGTGAGCAACAGCTACCAACATTTCAGCGACCTCGCGCTTCATTAGATTGCACGAAGCTCCAGTATCCACTAAAATTCTGTGGACACGTCGATTTCCGATGATCCCAGTAATGGTGAGGGGATCGTCACATGGATCCATGATCCCTTCCCGATCAGCCGGGGTGAAAGTAATGTCCTCTCTGAAGAAGGAGGACCGTTCCATGGGATCATACTTTACCAGCGCCACAGATTCGGAGCTCTCAGCAGAGTCTCCGCGCGCAGTTCTCTTTCGGTCCCGGACCGATTCATTTATTCTTAATCCACCGGAGATAACATAAATATCTCAGGCCACCTCTCTAGGTGCCGCCTCATTTCGAGGAGGTTGGGCACCAGTTTCAGCAGGTGGGGGAGCAGCCTGCTCTTGTCTCCCACCCTCATTCTGCGGGGCTCTGCCGCCACGGCCCCGCCATCTTCTTCTTCGGCCCTGACCACGATTCTCACGNGACAAATAAGAAAGATGGTCTTCATCATTCATAGATTTTACAATCATATCGTCAACATACACTTCCATCATATGGCCAATCAACTCTCTAAAGATTTTGTTGACCAACCTTTGGTATGTTGCCTCAGCATTTTTGAGACCGAAGGGCATAACTACATAACAGAAAACCACATCTTCGGTCATGAATGATGATTTCTTCTGATCTTCCTCAGCTAAGAAGATCTGGTGATACCCAAAATAAGCATCCATGGTACTCATCATGGTGCTACCAGAAACAGCATCCACCAGCCGGTCGATGTGCGGCAACGGGAAAAGGTCTGACTCACAGCTTGTGTTCACATCGGTAAAATCGATGCACATTCGCCATTTCCCGTCCGGTTTGGAAACCACCACTGGGTTTGAAACCCATTCAATATAGTGGATTTCTCTGATAAATCCCGACCGTAGCAGCTTATTCACTTCAGCCCGGATGATCTCGATCTTCTCAGGAGAATAGCGTCTCCTTTTCTGCCTAACAGGCTTCGTTCCAGGCTCAGTATTGATCCGGTGTTCACTATCGGATCGGTCAATCCCCGGAACATCATCTGGGGTCCAAGCAAATATATCCACGTGGCTTCTCAGCAGGTGGATCAGTTCTTTTTCAAAGTCAGGGGCTAAATGAGCCCCGATGCGAGTTGTCTTGGTTGAGTCATCCTCAACCAGATTAATCAATTTGAACCCTACGGGTTCCATTGCTTGCCTTGGGTGCGGCAGCTCTTCCAGCAGATCCACCCGGGCCCTCTTAATCGGTGCCAACGTTCGGCACGAGCTCATGTAGCATTGTCTAGCTACTTTCTGATCCCTTTTAACAGAAATAACTCCATGAATGGAGGGGAATTTGAGCATCATGTGATAAGTAGAAGGGACCGCCTCAAACTTACTCAGGCCGGTCCGTCCGATAATAGCGTTGTAAGCCAAGTTGACTTCAACGATGATGAATTCTAGATCCTCAGAACGGTCCTTGGATGGTTCTCCAAGGGTAAAGGGAAACAACATCTTCCCGCACGGAATAACGCTCCTTTGGTCGAACGACCAGAGAGTTATGTTGGCGATCGGGAGATCGTGAGCAGCAGCTCCCAACATTTCAGTGACCTCGCGCTTCATTAGATTGCACGAAGCCCCAATATCCACTAAAATTCTGTGGACGCGTCGATTTCCGATGATCCCAATAATGGTGAGGGGATCGTCACATGGATCCATGATCCCTTCCCGATCAGCCGTGGTGAAAGTAATGTCCTCTCTGAAGAAGGAGGACCGTTCCATGGGATCATACTTTACCAGCGCCACAGATTCGGAGCTCTCAGCAGAGTCTCTGCGCGCAGTTCTCTTTCGGTCCCGGACCGATTCATTTATTCTTAATCCACCGGAAATAACATAAATATCTCTGGCCACCTCTCTGGGTGCCGCCTCATTTTGAGGAGGTTGGGCACCAGTTTCAGCAGGTGGGGGAGCAGCCTGCTCTGTCTCCCACCCTCATTCTGCGGGGCTCTGCCGCCACGGCCCCGCCATCTTCTTCTTCGGCCGTGACCACGATTCTCACGACCGTGTTGGCCTCTTTCTTGCTCTGGCGGAGGAGACCTTCGGTCCTCCGTCCGATCGTTGTAGTTTCGGCGTTGTCCCCGATTATCTCTTCCCCGCGGCCTGTGACGATCGTCACCTTGATGGCCCCTTCGGGGGGATTCCGCTCGCTTGCCCTTCTGACCATTCCGGTCGGGCTTCTCTTTACTCATTGACTCTATTGTCTCTTTCAACAGCGGGCACTTCAAGGTCGGGTGATCGCGATTATGATGAAGCTCGCAATACACCCGATTGTCCTCCTGCTTCAGGGGTACGTCTTTTTCACTCACAGCCGCTACTTCTCGCGACTGTTTCTTCGGGTAAGAAACCCTATGATCACCTGCGGGCTCAGAATTCCCGCTAGGCTTCCGATAACCAAGCCCCAGCGCTTCATCTACCTTGATATACTTGTTGATTTTCTGAAGAAGTTTCCCCAAGGTGGATGGTGGGCTCTTCACTAAGCTGGCCGAAAGGCCGCATGGTCCTAAGACCTGTTGTAGGATATCGATTTTATCCCGGAGCTCAAGTTTGATGCCCCGGGCGGTCCTGTTGAATTTCTCCATAAAGAACCGAAAACTCATTTTCGCCGGGATATATTTTAGCTGATATAGTTCATGCCTGCTTCGAGGCGGTCCTACATTTGGAGCGAATTGCTCTGAGAAAGCCAAAATAAACCCGCCATACGACTGTTTGGATCGGGCCGGCAGATTTTTGAACCATGTTCGGGCATCGCCTTGTAATCCTGCCGCGAAGATGCGGCACTTTAATGAATCAGAGGCCCGAACCGTTCCCATACGTAACTTGAAATCAGCGACATGATCGATCGGATCACCATCGCCACGAAATGTCGGCAACCCCTCGGGGTTGCGATAATGCCAATCTGGGACTGCTGCCCAGATTTCCTCAGAAAAGGGGAGCATCAAATCTCCCAAGGCGGCTGATACGCCTTCAGATTGCTGGGATGACGTTTGAACTGCATGTAAATTATGCCACCAATCGTCATCCTTACTTCGCCTGATAGGAGCCTCCATGGCCCTGTTAAATAAACCAGGATTGCGTCCCAGATTCGGTTCGCAATCCTTCAATGCACGCATGTTCTCCAACTCCCTGGTGAGCTCATCTATTCGTCGCTGCATCTGCTCCTGGTCATTTCCTGGAGCGAGAGTTAGAGCTCTGGCCGGAGGGGGAGGAGTAGATCGATATCTAGGCCTCCTCGTTGTGACGCCACGCCTGATGATTTCTTCATCATCAGTACTGCGCTCGTCAGGATCACTATCATATCCTCTGCTTTTGGGAACAGGGCTTGATACAGCCGGTGGTTCTGTTCCACTTCTCTCCGACGTAATTTCCAGTACCACCTTCCTGACGACAGCTTCCAGATCCTGTAAAGTGAATGTTGGTGCTGGGAGACTGTCGGGAAGCACGTCACTATTATTTGTCGGAGTTCCAGTCGTCATGCCTTTGATTATCCTATCCCTGGTAAAAAACTCAAATGGGATTAGAGAATCGTCCCCATGGACGGCGCCAAACTGTTATGGTCCCTTTTTAGGGGGTAACAACAGTCGTCCGGTTCGTTCAACAAACGAACTCGGTTTTGATTTGTTTTAGATGTGGAAGACGATTAAAAGCTGGAAATAAGTAAATGCACAGCGATGTATAGTGGAAACCCCAGGAATTGGAGTGAAAACCACTCGACTAAGAGCAGATTATGCTCTTAGCCTGTTCACTAATGAAATAACTCATAGTCAATACAAGATAGGCTAATTGAAAATGACAAGGTAAAGAAAGCGGTAACAATTCCGGCAGGGTAACAGCCTGTTCTTCCGCGTCCAAAGGATCCTGCTATTTCCGTCGTCTTGCCCTGTACTTATAGAGTTCATAGCGTGTGTAAATCACGCTCCGTAACCGCCTCTGACAGGTTTGTTAGAGGTTGTTATCGCGGGATGTAAAACGAGGTCGGGACCGAGTCATGGTTTGCGTGATCGGGCCCGAAGCGTGGTAAACGTGGGAAGGCCCGAAGCGTGGTAAACGTGAGTTGTAACCGTTTTGTAACCGCTCAGACCGAACCCATGTGCCAGCTGGCTGAAAACGCTTTATTTCGTTAAGGTAAGCTTCGGTCCTCTAGTTGAACATCGGGCCGCTCTTCCTTAGAGGTGTAAATGGGCTGTAGGAATTCATTTTCGCTATTTGAATTGGCCCAACCGTTGCTGGGCCTTACCCATCACAAGGTACCCGGTCCTAGAGTTCTCATCAGACAGAGACAAGGACTTTCTCAACTATACGTTGATCATCAAATTTCCCCCCAAGTAAACGAATCTGATTAACAATACCCATAATTTTATCAATGAAATCTTTAATCTTGTCAGAGTCTTTCATTCGAGATGAATCAAAGTCTCTTTTCAAGGTTAATATATCAATTTCCTTTGTTTTTTCAGAACCTTGGAAACCAGTTCGTATTTTTTCCCAAGCTACTTTAGCATATTCACAGTCCATAATTCTAGTGAGAAGTATCAACAGTAGAAAACAAAGTATCTAATGCACGAAAAGAGCGAGATACCCTTTCCTCATACAATTTCAACTGAGCATGAGTTGGATTTGTGGAAAGCTCTAGAATCTCATTGGATTCTATTGGAGCCCACAATCCTTGTCCCTTCAGGTAGGCTTTCATTCGAACCATCCACTGGACATAGTTGCGACCAGTAAAAACTGGTGGTCCAACTGTTGATGACAATCTCTCCATTTCTAACAAGATCAAACACAAGAAAACCAGTTACACACAAATATACAATATTGTGCAAACTAGGGTTAGAGATCCCCAAATCAATTTCCCAAGTCGGGAAGCTCCGATACCAACTGAAAAGCTAATAGAGACTTGTAGGAACGTGTTCTTGTACAGAATCGATTAACGAAAATGGAAGATGATTTTCATTCAAAAGCAAAGATGTTCGTAATACAAGAAAGGATAAAAAACAGCAAGTGTTTTTAACACGAAAATGAACGAAAAACAGTAAAAAATGAGAGCAAAGAACTTAGCATTTAAAGCAGAGACAACAGCACACGTTCACCATGATTCCATGAACAACGAAACCAGCGAAGTCGTGGAGAAGAAGATCGCAGAGGAGTTAGGGCAACAACAAAAGTCACAGCCAAATACGTGAGGCAAGCTGGGCCTCAGATTACATCATCATGGGCTCCGAAGTCCCGGCCCAACCACGTTAATATGAGGTCCAACATTTTACACCACAACAATCAAATAAAATATTTATAAATAAATATTATATTATTTTTATGAAAAATTCTAACAAAAAAATTTTATACTCTATTGAAATTTTAAAGATATGATAAATAAAAAATTGTGATAAAAAAATCATTAACAAAAAAATTTAAATACTATGTTGCAAATAAAATAAAAACATTTAAAATTAATATTTTCCAAATGGATAACCAAAAGTCCAGAATAGTTGTTGGATAATCATGTGGATAACCAGATAGATAACTATACGGATAATCATATAGTATGGATAACATGATATATATTATTTAAACGGCTACCCGTTTAATTATCTTAATACATCTAAACGGAATGATTACCCATCGGGTAGCGGCGCCGATGAATCAAATTTTCATCCCTAATAACTTGTCTGAACAGGATACAAAAGAATTCAAAGTGCACAATTTATAGACAAATAGTATGATATGTTAACATTCATCATTGGAATTTCCCTAAATTCCGAGTCAAGATTGGATGCAATAGAAAATGAGGAGGTAAATTATATATGGTGAAGATAATGCATGTAGATATTGGAACAATTTATTATTTATAATTTTGTTAATAAAATAGGTAGTCTAGAGGCTTAGAAATTCTGAACATTTGCAAATATCATCTCTCTTATCTCTTCATTGTTTTACTTTTTATATGTTATATCATAGCAATCTTCCTTACAAATTTTGCAATAAAAAATGAAAATTGGATAGATTTCCACATACTTACCTAGCAACAAGAGTAAGGTGAATATCATCTCAAACACTCCTATCTACAATCCACTACGATTAGTGGTAATGAAAATTCTAGACAAGTGATTGTTATCATACCACGATACTACCGTGGATGGTGCAATGCCATGGAACGACCCTAGACTCCCAAATGAAGATAGACTTCATAACAGGAGGTGTACCATTGCGTGAACCAACCTCTTATAACTAATTGATATAGAGATCTGTAGATTCCATAGCATTATCCTGATCTGCAACGCCATTGTTCTGGTTTCTTTTAGGTGGTATCAAAAGTCACTCTGTTATGTGACAATTAAGGTATTATAGAACCATATTTTTATATTTGTTGTTGTGGGACAACATAAGTTATAAGATAAGACAAAGACACAAAGATTTTTACGTAAAAAACCCAAAAAAATAGGTAAAAACCCTAGTGTCGAGGAAAAAATGTCATCGACGAATGCACTATAAGAGAAATGTACAAAAAAGAGTACAATAGCGATAAAAAATGCACATCACATCTCAGTTAGGAATTCAAGTGAACACAAAGGAAGAAGACCAGCCCTTGTCCCAGCCAACCGAACTTATATATATAGATCTTTCATAGGGATGAGCTGTCTTTTACGCATTCCCCATTTGTCGCCTCTATTAGTGAGTTGCAACTCCACGCGAGAGGAAGTGAGAATAAAGTCCACGTGGCTAAGTTTAGGTCCAAGCGAAACAAGGTACTAAACTCCGCAAACAATATACAAAACAACTTCACGCGGGTCAAGGAACAAGTCCACGCGACTCTAGCAATGGGTCAATTCCACTCGACTCTAGCAAGGGGTCAGGTCCACGCGACTCAGACCAAGAGACAAGTCCACGCGACTCGGAGGAGCAAGTCCACGCGAATTTTAGCCTTGGGAAGTGTACCAAAAGTTCCAACCCTTTTCCGGTGCCTAAACACATGTATTTATAGAGAAACTGGGTCTAGTATGTCAACTTTGGGTCCAAAAGCCCAGTCTTAGTCAATTTGACCCAACTTAACTAGATTCGTTCAAAAACTCCCATTTTCACCCGGATATGTCGTAATGTCTCGGGTTTTCCGAAGTGCATCTCGATCGATCACTGATCATTCATAATACCTAGAAAATACCGTTGACATAGTTCCATATCTCTACATACTTAGAAAGTGAATTAGAATATCACAGACTCACCTTCAAACTCTTCGGAAGCCAAATTATGAAAATACCTCTAGCGCCAATCTAGAACGGAACCATCTGAAACTACATGTAGTGCGATTAGAATCCTTACATGCGGGCTCGAGATGCCCAAATTACGAGAATACCCTCAATGTTGCTTCATTACGAAGTCATAATAGAAAACCGAAAATGACATTTAAGATGTAACAGACGAGCCACCGGGTATCCAAATTACCAAAATAACTCCGGGCAATATCAATATTATATTAAGTTTGGCGGATATGATAGGTATGAGTTTGGTTTTGAGTAGAAATTCATATCCACCCAATCAAACGTCGGATTTATCATTTTTAAACACTTGTCCTCCCCATAGCACAGAAAATTTAACCATCACGGGTATGGTAGGAAATCCAACGGGTTGGATTTTTTTGCCATCACTCAACGCACGCTGGCCCCGATAGAGAATGCCCGAGTGGATCTCTTGAAAGAGCCTCCTCATCCTCGGCAGGCCATGGAGCATGTTGGGTTCAAAGAAATAAATCTGGTGGATGATGAACCAGATAAGATCACCCACATCGGGACGGAATTGACTCCCCACTAGGAGGAGCAATTGATTGGTTTCTTGAAGGATCATGTGGATATCTTTGCATGGACCCCAGATGATGTTCCAGAAATTGATCGAGAAGCCAATGAACACCGCATAAACACCGGGCCGGGTGCCAAGCCCATTCGGCAGAAGAGGAGACGCTTCTCCCTTGAGAATATTATGGATATTAGTAGAGAAGTAAACAAGATGTTGCATGCCCGGTTTATTAACGAGGTTTAGTACACATAGTAGGTTTCTAACGCTGTGGTGATATCCAAGGCCAATGGGAAATGGAGAGTGTGCATCGACTTCAAAACATTAATAAAAGCTTAGATTCAGATCCCTTCCCGTTTACAGATATCGACCGCTTGGTCGATGCTATGTCCAGAAGCACTCTTATGAGCACTATAGATGCTTACTCCGGGTACCACCAGATCTTTTTGGCTGGAGTATATCAACAGAAGTATGCTTTCTAACCGAAGATTATGTCAATTGCTATATGTTCATGTCGTTCGGTTTACAGAGTGCTAGAGCCACGTATCAATTTTTTGGTAAAAAAAAAATTTAGGAAGCTGATAGGTCATATCATGGAAGTTTATGTGGATGATATGATTGCAAAATCTCTTAATGAAGATGCCCACGAGTAATGGTTTATCCGAGTCCCGATGAGCCTTTGAGATTAAACTTGGCCATTTCAGAAGCCACAGTGAGTGCAACCTTGTCACTATAAAAGAGGATATCCATCGGCCAGTTTATTAAATAAGTAACTCCCTAGTGTCGATAGAAACCCGATACACCAACTTGGAGAAGTTCATACTTGTATTAAAGAAAGCTATTTCCAAGTTGAGACATTATTTTGAGGGAAGAAAAGTATGCGTCAATACCGATCAACCACTCAAAGCAGTGATGGATCAATCCGATCTTAACAGAAGGTTGTCCAAATGGGAGATCAGCTATTAAAGCTCAGGTCCTCACGAATTTGGTGGTCGAAATGGCACGATCGACAGTTTGCGTTAATCAGGATGAGGACCGATGGACAATTCAAGTTGATGGTTCAACCGTGAGAGGAAACATGGTTGGTATCACTTTCAGTACCACTCAAGGAGATGTCATACATTCTGCGGTTAAGTATCAGTTCCCTGGAACAAATAACGTTGTGGAATATAAAGCCCTACTATCAGGCAAGAGCTTGGCCCGAGAGATGGAAGTGGCTATGGTTCGGATGTTTTCTTACTCCAAGTTAGTGGTGGAGCAATATGTCGGACTATTCGAGACGCATGAACCAATGATGAAACTCTATCATGCTAAGGTGATAGACTTATCCATGAAATTCTCTGAGTTCTCGCTCGGTAATGTGCCCCGAGAACAAAAAAAGTCATCAGACAGTCTGGCCCGATTGGCAGGAAACTTGCTCAACATTTGATCTAGAACTGTACCTATCCTTGTTCAGGACCGCCCTTCAGTCGACATTCCGGTAGCCGAACAGTCACAAGAGGAAATAGGGGCTTTGTCCATCGAACTTCAAAGCTTAGGCATTGGAAACATCCACATTCAAGTGGAACCTACATGAATGGATCTGATTGTCAGGTACCTAACTAACAGATCCCTTCTTGACGAACCTTCAGAAGCTATAAAAATTGAATTCCGAGCCAACAGACATGTACTTGACGAGGGATATCTCTTTAAAAGGAGTTTTGACGGACCTCTGCTGCGATTTTGGCCTTTATAGAAACCATGGATTGCACTCCGGTGCCCGATCTCTTTATCATCGTATTATCAAGGCGGGTTATTTCTAGCCAACGCTACAAGAGAATGCAATAACTTCACTAGGCAATGTGATGCTTGCCAGTATCACTCTTCGATCTCGCAGCATCCAGGGTCCTTTCTTTCAGTCACTTCGCTCCCCTGGACGTTGATAGATAGGAATCGATATTCTGGGTACATTCCCATAATCCGTTGGACATCGCCAGTTTTGCATAGTGGCAGTGGAATATTACTCTAAGTGGATCGAGGCAGAAGATGTGTCCTCCATAATTGAGCAAGTTGTGAAGCACTTTCTATGGAAGAATACGGCGAGTTTTTTCAGATTACCCAGGGTATTGATTTTTCATAATGGAACCCAGTTCAATGGGATGAAAATCCGGGCCTCGGTATTACACAACGTTTCTCTTCGGTAGTTCACACACATACGAATGGGCTCATAAAGGTATCTAATAGGATCATCCCGAAGAGACTAAAAACTAAGTTGGAGGATCTTGGAGGAAGATGGCCAGATCCTTTATACGAAGTTCTGTGGGTTTATCAAACCAATCCCCGATCCACAACTATGGAGTCCTCGTTCTCCTTATCTGAAGCTATTAGCCCGTTGAAGTGATCATTAGGTCTTCGCATGTGAGTCACTATGATGAACACTTGAATGACGAAAGATGATCTTTGGATCCTGAGCTATTAGAAGAAAAAAGAAACATGATATATGTGCGAATGTATTCTTATCAGAGAGAATATTCCGAAAGGGACCTTGTTCTAAGGAGTGTTCGGGTCCAGAAGATTGTTGGAAAACTGGATGGAAAGACCTTATCTAATTCTTAAAAACTTTGGCGGAGGTGCATATAAGTTGGAGATCCTAGATAGTGATGGGATTCCCTGAACCTTGAATGTTATGAATTTGCGGAAATATTTCTCTAAATTCTTATTGACATTTTGTAATATTTGTTTTCATAAGCAAAATTGCACTCTCCAAACTCGTAAATACATAACATCACTTAAGCGAATAAGTTGTATCAAGATGAGACGGACTAGGCTTGGACGGTGGAATTTATGGATGTAATAGCCAGGAAAAAGGTATGATGGAACAAATAGTAGGGAATGTAGCGGTAAAAATCTAGACAATGAATAACGAAGGATACGGGAATGAAAGAACGAAAAAGGAAACGAAAAATAGAAAAGTAAAGCAAAAGATAAAGGAATGGTCAAAATGAAAAGAATGAGTGGTCAAAATGTGAATTAGGAAAGTTAAGATGTCTATAAATAGGGGTAGGGAGGCCCAAAAACGAGTTAATTATCATTAAGCCACGAAAATCCGGAAATTGTCGCGAAACAAGGAAATTGTCGCGAAAATTTGACCTTTGAAAATTGTCGCGGATTTGATGTGGTGAGCAAATTGTCGCGAATTTTAACGTTTGTAAAATTGTCTCGGATTTTTGGGCAGGCAATTATTGTCGCGACAAGTTCCTCTTTGAAAAATTATCGCGAAAATGGTTAAGGGCAAAATTATCGCGGAAATGGGTGAAGAACAAAATTGTCGCGAAAACGCTTGAAGTGTAAAATTGTCGCGGATTTCGGTTCTAGCACAAAATTATCGCGAATTTCAAGTAAGAAGTGAATTATCGCGGAAATACTAAGTTTGAATGTTTTCGTTGCGTCTCAACGTCGGATCGTGGGAGGAAAAAAACACGTAGGGTCTACGGAAAGCACGGAAAGATTATAAAAAGCGAAAGAAAACGGTAAGCGGAGTGAACACAACGTAGTAAGGGAAGTTTCAGACTTAGGGAAACGGGATTGGGTCATTAAGGAAGAAAGAAAAAGACACGAATAAATGAGATTAATGTTATTAAGACTTGGGGTGAGGAAGGATGGACCGTCCGACCGAACCCGGCATCGTGCCTAGTACACGATTCGCCAAATGAAGAGCATGCCTGATTAATGGAACGATAAGTTCCAAAGATGGAAAGATACGTACGAAAAGGGCAGAACGGATTCGGGTGGAAAAAGGGGTAGCGCCTAATGTAACGACCCTAATTTGGGCCTAGTTGTTTTGTTAAAACATGATAATTAAAACGGAAACATTCGAATGCAAATTTAAAACATAGTTCGAAACATGAAAGTACGACAGCATAATTTAGAGTATTCTCCAAAGGGACCGGACTCTATCACCGGACAACCGACGACCTCCTTCCCCCATCCCAATCATATCTCGTCTGCGTCACCTACAAAATCTGTAAAGCGGTCACAATCTATTAAAGGAAATTTCACACACACTACGCATTATCTTTTCACTTCTTAGTCACACCGTACACGCACACGTGAATCATTCCACTTAACCGTTTTCTTATTTCTCTCTTCTTTTACCCTTATCATTTCCATCATTCATTAACTTTACTGTTGCCGAGATTAACATGCTCGGTGCATGTCCCGCCNCTCCGTCTGTCCCTGTCTTATTGCGCTAACTAGGGAACTTGCCATGGTCTGGAACAGGTCCATGAGACTTTCCTGGCTAAACGTGAGAGGCGTCGATGAATCCGCAACCGGAGTCTCTGTCGCCGGTGCCTATTCTGATGCGTTGCTATCCTCTTCTCGGTTTCCATGCGCTCTCGTTCTAGGTGTCATTCCTACATTAAACTTTCGTTATATCTTACGCCTATTCATGTCATCCGTTACATTCTATGCCCATCCCTTCCTATGGTCGGTTGTCCTCCTACGAGTTTCCTAGACTCTTCTACGTAGGATCGCACCGTTACCGGTTTAGTAACGATGTTACGCTCTGATACCATTTGTAACGACCCTAATTTGGCCCTAGTTGTTTTGTTAAAACATGATAATTCAAACGGAAACATTCGAATGAAAATTTAAAACATAGTTCGAAACATGAAAGTACGACAGCATAATTTAGAGTATTCTCCAAAGGGACCGGACTCTATCACCGGACAACCGACGACCTCCTTCCCCCATCCCAATCATATCTCGCCTGCGTCACCTACACAATCTGTAAAGCGGTCACAATCTATTAAAGGAAACTTCACACACACTACGCATTAACTTTTCACTTCTTAATCACACCGTACACGCACACGTGAATCATTCCACTTAACCGTTTTCTTATTTCCCTCTTCTTTTACCCTTATCATTTCCATCATTCATTAACTTTACTGTTACCGAGATTAACATGCTCGGTGCATGTCCCGCCCAAGCCAACCGTTAGCTGTTGGATGACTCGATGTGCCATATGCTTCCCTTCCCCGGGTGGGTACTTAGGCGCTACCCCTTTTTCCACCCGGATCCGTTCTGCCCACTTCGTACGTATCTTTTCCTCTTTGGAACTTATTGTTCCCTTCATCATGCATGCCCTTCCTTTGGCGAATCGTGTACTAGGCACGATGCCGGGTTCGGTCGGACGGTCCATCCTTCCTCTCCCCGAGTCTTATTATCTTTTATCTCGTTCATTCGTATCCTTTCTATCTTCTTTATTAACCAATCCCATTCCCTAAGTCTGAACCTTCACTTACTATATTGTGTTCACTCCGCTTACCGTTTGCTTTTGCTTGCTATGATCTTTCCGTGCTTCCTTGCATTTCGTAATAGGTCTTAGTTACTCGAATTCCGACGTTGTTATCTTATTGTTAACTATGTGATTACCATAAACCCCACGTGTCCTTTTCCTCCCCCGATCCGACGTCGAGACGTAACAAAAACACTTAAACTTAGTATTTCCGCGATAATCTACTTCTTCCTCGAAATCCACGACAATTCTATGCCGGAATCACAAATCCGTGATAATCTTACCTTCGGTCCGAATTCCGCGATAATATTACACTAGGCCCAACTTTCCGCGATAATTTGCTCAACACGTTTTATCCGTGACAATTTGTCTTCGATCCGAATTTTCGCGATAATATTACATTGTCCAACTTTCCGCGACAATTTGCTCTTCACAAAAATCAGCGACAATATTTCATTACGCAAAATCCGCGATAATAAATGCCTGCAGGAAATCCGCGATAATTTCTTTCTTCGTGGGGATTTTCGAATTTTCGTGTCTTAATGATAATTAACTCGTTTTTGGGCCTCCCCACCCCTATTTATAGACATCCTAACTTTTCTAATTACACTTTAACCCCTCCTTCCTTTGCTTTTGACCCCTCTTTTATCTTTTTCTTTACTTTTATATTTTTTTCGTTTCCTTTTACATTCTTTTGTTCCCGTATCCCTCGTTATCTGTCGTCTAGACCTTACCGCTACATTCCCTACTATTTGTTTCATCGTACCTTTTTCTCGGCTATTACACCTAAGTACCCACCCGGGGAAGGGAAGCATATCGCCCGTCGAGTCATCCAACAGCTAACGATTGGCTTGGGCGGGACATGTACCGAGCATGTTACTCTCGGCAACAGTAAAGTTAAAGTGTGAGGGGAATGATAAGGGTAAAAGAAGAAGGAAATAAGAAAACGGTTAAAAGAAATGATGTACGCATGTGTGTACGGTTTAGTTAAGAAATGAAAAGACAATGTGTAGCGTGTGTGAAGTTTCTTTTAATAGATTGTGACCGCTTTACAGATTTTGTAGGTGACGCGGACGATGTATGAGAAGGGCATGGGAAAGAGGTTGTCGGTTGTCCGGTGATAGAGTCCGGTCTTTTGAGAACACTCTAAATTATGTTGTTAAACTTTAATGTTTTTGAACTATGTTTTAAGTTTACATTTGAACGTTTCGTTTTATTTAGCACGTTTTACCAAAACATCTAGGCCCGAATTAGGGTCGTTACAATGGACATGTCTAGATTGGTGACCACTCTAGGAGAACGCACATATCATTTAAGCGAATAAGTCATGAAGCTCCCAAGACTCACGAGGAACATAAATTTCAACAAGAACTTGTTGGCAAAATCCAATGGATATTAGTTGTTGCGCAATCAATGTGTATTCTTATCATGTATTGGAAGGATAAAGATAAGATATTATTTTTCTGAAGAATAGGAAGAAGCTTATCTTGAAACTTATAAAAAAATCGAGGCTCCATTGCCGCAAAATGTCATATACATCGATGACGAACTAAAAGAAATCTAAGTCACATCCGGATCCTAACAATGAGATAATTGATTAATTGCCCGCTCTAGGAGAACGCTCCGAGCTTGACTAGTCATATGATATGTGCCTAACCCTACTCAGATGAGTGCATTCTTTATAGTGAACCGATGACAAGTGAAACTATCTAGGTCTTCTGTTCGTGATGGCCCATGATTAGGTCTGGAGCTTTTATCTGCCCGATCAAGGACTTAACCAAAATAAAGTGTCATTTTTATGAATGCTAGGAGATGGCTTAGACTGGACCGGATGTGTTGGATGGATTATTGTGTTGAGTTCGATTATTTATCCAATACAAGACTTAATAACAAAAGAGCTCTATTATTGAAACTGACTGTATTATGCTTTCAAAATAAAGTCTAAGGTTCACTTGTTTGCTTCTTATCGCCCTCTCTATCGCCATCTCCCTCTTCTGCTCTGGCACCTTTTTCTAGTTGGCGTTTTTCCTAATCCACTAGTATTAATCCTGGTTTGGGTCGTTCCATCTCTTCAAAGAGACTGAAGTTTGGGTCGTCTTCTAGGACCGCTTCATCCAGAACGGGGATCGTGTTGAATCCCCATCTTTGACTAAAGACTCAATCCAGTCCCATCCTTCATCTTCGGGTTTGATTCTAAACTGTCGCTAGATTTGGCCTCGTTGATTATCTAAGTATTAGGAGATGGTCGCACCATGTATATTATCCGCCAAGGCAAAGAGAATGGGCGATCACTTTCCTCCAAAGTCTTGGCAAGAAATGCCTCCTCTTCTTGGGACCAATTTTGCTATTCCATCCATCAACACCTTATTTTGAGCCTCCTGCTCATAGTTTCTGGAAGCGGTCGCGGTTAGTTATGCAAGGGCCATCTTTTATTTTACTTCCAAATTGGTCATTTGAGCTATTAAGTTTCTCCCGCTCTGCCTGGACATAAACTAACACTTCTTTATTGATTTCAAGTAACATTAATGGTAAGACAAGTTGTTGTTGCATGTCTTCGGGGATCGAAGAGACACTCTGTGCATGGTGTAGGGCATCCACCAATGTCATGCTTTTCTGAAGCATCTACATGAAAGATAATGTCCGATCTAAGTACAACTTCAATATGAAAATCAATGAAGGCTTCTTACCACTTGTATTGCGTTCATGAGTGGACCGACCCGATCGACTGCAGGAGCTTCCAATTTCAGATTTTCAGGATTTTTTCTCCCGAGAAGCCAATACTCTTCAACGAAGGAATCTCTCCAGGAGAGGGACTTGGACTTGTCGCCCGATGCTTGGCCTTCCCTTGGCCTTCACGCTCTCCATCAGCCCATCTATAGAGTTGAGTGGGGCTCGCGACGTGGGGGTTGGGGTCATTCCGGAGATTTTCATGGCTCGTTCCTTAGGAGCAAAGGCTACGCCCTTCTTGATCCACTTAAACCCAACAAGGAGTTCAAGTGGAACGATCCCATTCGAGCCAACAAGGAGTTCAAGCGGCTTGAAAAGGGGCTCCTCCTCAGCCTTCCTTATTCCTTTGTCAATCAAGTGGAACGATCCCCAAGCAAAAATCCCCTCCAAGTTAGGGGAGGAGAGGACTTCTTCCACCCTGAAAGAACCCTACAGCAACAAGTTCACCATGTTCAGACTAATCGGAGCGGTGTTCCCGATCATGTACAGTTCAGCTAAGCTCATATAGAGGAATCTGGCTCAAAGTATGGTGTGATATGGCTTACAGTTGCTTGAAGATCCTCCGCACTAAGTTTCGGAGGATGAAACCCGACTTGGGCCAAGTTGTGGAAATGATGGATATATCAATACGCATCTGGGCCCCTAAAAAAATATAACTACCGGAGCGGATCTTGAAGTTTTGGATTGGTCGCTTCAAGCCTTAGACGCAACAACTATTTTTTGGAGTTTGGAGCTGTCTCTGAATAACCTGCAAAAGAACTTATAAGGATCAGGAAACATAAAAATATGCAGAAAGTAAATACCATATATTTCAGAAGGACCGGGGTTGGAAGGTGATGCCATCGGTGTATGAGTAATGGTTTGACCCGATATTCCCATTTCTATCAGTTGATTTTCCATTAGGAGATCAACGCGTCTATGACTCTTTTCAGAAGGAGGATAGAGAGCCAGACTCTTCTCGATTTAGGACCCGATCCAAGTTCTAACACCCATACTCTCATGCTTCGAAATCTCAATCCAGACATAGCATGACTCCTACTCATGGAGAGGGTCCTCCTTGTCAACGAGGGCACATTCTGATGTTCGAGTTGTGATATAATACAACTTTCGGGTACCTAATAATCATTTTCCCTTTGAGACCCTATATGCAAGGCAAAGAACCGTTCCAGTGTGGGTTCAATGCCCTGCTTGCGACAATAAAAAATGAAAGCTACGATGTATACAAAGCTTCTAGTAAATTGGGCATAAATCGGGCAAAGGATTTCCTGAAAAACTGCCGCTATGAAAGGATGAAGGGAGAATTGCAAACCTTTTTAAGGTAGTGTAACTCACATGAATGAAGTTTGGGGGAGTTATCATTTCCTCTATGAGGAAACAAGAAATGTGTTCTTTATTATTGAATAATGAGCATAGATTGAGAATTTGACATGGAGTTATTCGGTGTCAATCTCAGACATAACGGGATAACGAATCTTACGATGGGCCATGAGGATTACATTTGGATTTTCTGGAAAGGGCTATTGATTTCTGCATCTTTGTAATTTTTGTAAATTGGGAAACTTGAGATTGCAAAAAAAACTCCGCTTTATATTCCTTTCTGTTGACCAATGGATGGAGGACACATGGACTGACAGGGCGGTTATTCGAAGACTGCACTCATGTCGTTTTGGAAACTGAAGCATCCTTTGGAAGATGAACCGACACTCACATGCTCTAGGGCTGACCCAATATATTCGTGCCCATGGGACCGATGATCTGGCAAATTATCCATTATTGGATCAGTCCCAGAAACACTGCCCATTGTCAAAGGAATCTCATACACTACCCACTGATTTATGGAGAGAAGAAATCCATGATTTCTCTAAGTATCATTTCGATCCCAGAAACACACTCCATTGTCAAAAAGGTGGTTTGGTCCTATGCGATGTTCATCTTGAATTCGGGTTATATATATGGTTGGCTTCCAATTACATCGTTTATTTCTACCACGAAATCCAAGGAGCTATGACGAGAACCATAAAATAGGGTATCACGTAAAGCATGTAGCCCATGAATCCATACCAGCCCAAAGTCGAAGAGCAAGCCCAAACGGGTGAACTTGAGACTAAAGTCAATTCGAATTGGGCCCAACCAGGTCATGCCCATATGGAAATCAAGTTGTTGAAATCACTAAGTGATGGATCGATCTCTAGGAAAGGTCCACTCAACTCTGGATCGGTCCTGCCACGTGAATGTCATTTAGAAATAGAGGGAAATAACTACCGGAGGTTATGAAAATAATTGTCAGAGGTTACGAAGATAACCATCATTCCTCGTCTATTTAAGGAAGAGGGAATGAAGGCTCTCGAAAGGGGCTTGGATCATCAAATTTTTTATCACTTCTGCGGATGTTATGCATTCTCCTAGTTATTTTCACGACTGTTCTTGATTCCGCAGCCCCTATCATTGTCGTATTGCATGTTGATTGTTTATTGAATTAGTCAAGGGGATTCCCACTCAACACGGTTGTTTTTTCCCCTTTTCATCGGGGTTTTCCACGTTAAAATCGTTATGTTCTTTAGTTTCTTTAATCACCCCAAAGTTATCCCACAAATAACAAATTAAAAACCGACTCTTATCCATTAATTACGATCAGATGTGACTGTTGGTACCCCTTAAGAGATATCATAACACTCTCATGAAATGGGAATGCTTGAAGCATCTCCATATCTTCCGATTATTTTATGGTCTCATACTTTATCACACATTCTAAAATTCCTTCAAATGCTTATGGTGATGGACACCGTTTTCCCTGTAAACTTTGGTAGCAACGTGATCAATCCTGGTTTTAGCTCAATACCAGCTTCTACTTCATCATATCTAATGCAAAGTGACTTGAAGTGATAATCTGAAGCTCTCTCAAAATCTAATTCTTGTTATTTCTAATCATCTTTTAAAATTCTTTTTGTACATGTTCTCTATCACTTGATTTAAGAGGGCGGTTTCAAACTCTGCTTGACTCTTAAAGTGATTTCCTTTTGATGAGAACTCTATGATCGGGTACATTGTGATGGGTAAGGCCCAACCAGCGAAAATGAATTCCTACAGCCCATTTACACCTCTAAGGAAGAGCGGCCCGATGTTCAACTAGAGGACCGAAGCTAACCTTAACGAAATAAAGTGTTTTCTGCCAACTGGCACCTGAGTTCGGTCCGAGTGGTTACAAAACGGTTACAACTCACGTTTACCACGCTTCGGGCCTTCCCACGTTTACCACGCTTCGGGCCCGATCACGCAGACCATGCCTCGGTCCCGACCTCGTTTTACATCCCGCGATAACAACCTCTAACAAACCTGTCAGATGCGGTTACGGAGCGTGATTTACACACGCTATGAACTCTATAAATATAGGGCAAGACGACAGAAATAGCAGGACCCTTTGGACGCGGAAGAACATGCCGTTACCCTGCCGGAATTCTTACCGCTTTCTATTCCTTGTCATTTTCTTTAGCCTCTGTTGTATTAACTATGAGTTATTTGATTAGTGAACAGGCTAAGGGCATAATCTGCTCTTAGTCGAGTGGTTTTCACCCCAATTCCTGGGGTTTCCACTATACATCGCTNGTTTTACATCCCGCGATAACAACCTCTAACAAACCTGTCAGATGCGGTTACGGAGCGTGATTTACACACGCTATGAACTCTATAAATATAGGGCAAGACGACATAAATAGCAGGACCCTTTGGACGCGGAAGAATATGCCGTTATCCTGCCGGAATTCTTACCGCTTTCTATTCCTTGTCATTTTCTTTAGCCTCTGTTGTATTAACTATGAGTTATTTGATTAGTGAACAGGCTAAGGGCATAATCTGCTCTTAGTCGAGTGGTTTTCACCCCAATTCCTGGGGTTTCCACTATACATCGCTGTGCATTTACTTATTTCCAGCTTTTAATCGTCTTCCACATCTAAAACAAATCAGAACCGAGTTCGTTTGCTAAACGAACCGGACGACTGTTGGTACCCCATAAAAAGAGACCATAACACCTTTATTAACTTGACTTGTTGCCAATTATATCTACAAGTTCTTTAAATTTCAAAATCAAAGTGAATTTTTCATGCTCTTCCTTTCTGCTTATTTGCATAAACACTTCCCGTGCAAGCCTACATAAGACAAAAACTTTGAAAACAATAATTCAAAGAAATAAACTATACCAAAAAACAAAAAGATAAAACTAATTACAACACACGTGTCAAACCCCGGCAAGGGCACCAAAATTTGAGTCGGGTGTCGAGTCCGATGAAATTTAATTTTAATTTCTTAGTAGCAACTTGATTTTGTGATTAGGGCAACTAAGGGCGTATTCTACAAGGATTGGGGTGATGTTATCTACTCTAGTATGAGTTCTAAATGTTTATTTTTATACTCAAATAAAACATGCATCACAATTTAAACGGAAAATGTAATGAAGAAAATGACCTAATCTTTAAAATGTTATATACTCTCTATCGTATCTACCCATTATTTACCAATGTCCCCCGATAAAGATAAACTTAAATTTACAAAAACTCCATAATTTGAAGGATTAGGCCACCGTTCTTCCCACTAAGTTTACTTTTATCTGAACCAGGGTTTTAAGTTCCAAAATACGAGCTAAGAGAGAATTATGAAGTTTTACCATATCTTTTTCAAAACTGAGAAACCATCAACATATGATGTTCAAGCATATATTGAGATGGAAACGAAGATAGTGATTGCAGGAGACGAAGATGGAATATGTCCAATGTGGATGATGATGAGTATTATAGCTCGTGGAGTTCAGAATTGCCCAACAACACATCGACAAGGGAATTTAGCTACACGGAGGTGACTGAAGCTTTCAAAAGCAATGATCACGTTGATGCAATGAATTCTTATAGAAGCCTAAAGCATAAGCAAGAAATGCAAAGCCAAAGACGATGATGATAAGTAGTCCCTAAATGTCCATTGCATTCTAAAGAGAATTGGGCCATCAAACTGGATAATGCCAATCAATCATTTCCTTTACTATGACTTTACAACACCTTATACCTCATGAACTATGCCTTTCTAACACTTAATGCACTTTCTTGATATACGAAAAAAACTAATTTAGATTTGATACAAAATTGAGAAAATTGCACATTCAAGCATAAATTTTAATAGTTTTCGTAAATTTAGTCTTCATAATTTAGCTCCTAAATTTTGGTCATCCAAGTTTACAACATTTGGCAAATCAAATCCCCAAAGTAGCAAAATCGATCTCCAAAATTTGATTTTGACCAATGATTTCATTTACCAAAATTGAAAACTTTTATGATCAATTATATCATACATACTAATTTTTGGATTGATTTTACCAAAATTACAAAGTATTGGGATAGATTTTGCAATTTTCATACTCTGAGGATCACAATTGCCACAATCATATAACTTTAGTGATAAAATAGCCAAAACCATGAAACTATGTGAACCAAATTTGCATGCCGCCCAAAAAAATACAAAAAATATCATATGGTTGAATCAAGTAGTCTCTATAAATAATAGAATGAAGAAATCTAAAAAATCTCTAAAACATGAAACACATGCGGATGTTAAATATGTTATGAAGTATCGATGACAAAGGCATCAATTCTATTGGGTATTCAACATACTCCTTTCCATGTTACTTCTTGCAAAATTAAAGCTCCGAGCTTTTTTGCACATGATTTTTTGTCATGATGGATTCCTTCAAGCTAGTAAAGATCTTGCTCTTTGATGTTGTGTTTGCCTCACAATTCGACCGACTAGTCTCCATAGCTCGTTGGTTTTTCTTCTTCACCACTTTCATGCTTTGTTTATGGCCAACCAAATTCAAAAATTGTAACTTCTATTTGTCCATTATCCCATTATGCCAAACTTATAGCTTTGGGGACCTTTTGTGGCACTATAAAAGTTTGAGTGACCAAAAAATTGCACACCTTACCAACTTTGCCAAAAATAATGAACTTTGGTTAGCAAGGACCAATTAAGTCATCCCTCTAAACTCAAAGGGTCTAATAATGTCATTTCAAAATATAATTACTTGAATTTCGATGCCTTAAGTTTTGGATCATTTCTACCAAATTGATGCTCACCCATTAATTACAACATGATAAGGGGTGGGCATAAGTTGGTCAACCTATATTAGGAAAAATTCGAGATCCAACAAGTTAGATGTTTACCAAACATTTTAATAGTTTAATCAATCACGAAAAATTCTTCAATTTTAACTCTTAAGTAAAAAAAGTATTGGCATATATCAACAGGTTGACCTATATGTCAATCGTATGGGCTTGATCAATCTCCTCTTTGTGTAATCCATAGTCCTCCGCAATATCTCTTTTCGAGTTGACCCATTTATATGGGTTGGGTAAACCCAACCATATCCATTGCTAAACGTGGAATACCTCTCTACTTAGTTCTATTCCTCCACATACTATTATATGAGGCCAACCCATTTGTATCGATTGGGTCAACCTAACTACATCTACCCCTAAACATGGTTTCATTAACTATGTACTTAGTCATTATCAATGTTTTCATACTGGCCGTCGATATACCGGCCGATACGTCAAATATCAAATCTTACCGATATTTTTTCAATACTACCCAGTACTAGGTCGGATTCCAGATTTTTCAGATTTTTTTAATATATATACAAAAATAAAATTTGGTAACGACTGATATACTGTTTGGTGTACCGCCCATACCGGTCATACAAATTCGAATCGATACGAAATTTCAGACCAGTATGAAAACATTGGTCATGATTCTTCACATTCTCTCTTCTCTTGGATCCATCAGCTACATGTAGATAAGGAATATGCTAATTTTACATATGATGCAATTAATTGGACAAAGAATTGTGTTGGGTTTCACATAGTCAAGTTTTACATTATATTTTGATTCCAATGATACATTTCAAAAAGTTCTTCTATTTCTACTATAGGTGACCATGGGTCAAACCCAACGAGTTGCGAACTCAACCTATCAAACCCACTAACTCATCCGATTGGCCCAACATATTGATGTTATATTTCAACCCATTAATGAATTTACCAGTCGGGTTTGAGCATTGACTCAACCTGGCCCACGGTTTGACCTAATTGGTTAGTTTAGGGGTATTGATGAATTGAATTGATTTGGAAACCTCTCGATTGTCGAGTCGGTCAAGACTCGAGTTTGAGCTCAACTTTTTTAAACCGAGCCCGTTCAAATTTACAATGAACTAAAGTATCAAACCTCAAAATTTGTAACTAACCTAACAAAGCCAGTTTACGGGATAATAATGCTATAATAATTATATATAATAATAAACATTAATTTTAATTAATTCGAACATTAAATTCAAAGACGAGCCGAACTGGAATCTCAATCGAACCAAACTTCGAATCATAATCTTTTTAGTTTTCAAACCATAACCGAAACTTATATATTTCGAACTGAACTCAAATTATAAAAGAACACAAGTTCGGTTCAATTTGTTTACATATCTTGTTGTGTTAACCCATGGTTCCAACAAAATGTAATTTTTTAATAAAAATTGTGAATTATTTAGCATCATGAGTAGATGGGAAAAACTCATGGATCAACTCAACGAGTCAAAATTATTTCAACTAATTACAACCCACGGCCCATATTAGGTCAACCCATTGTGGGGCAAATGTTCATTTGATCTGTCCAACTCATTACCTAATTTCAATAGATTCGACCCACGGGTAATCCATTATGACGGGTTGGTTAACCAGCATATTGTGTTGACCCTTAACCACCTCTAATTGCTACATAATTCTTATCACAATTTGAAGGTGTTGGAAGAAGAAAAAATGTAGCATGGCATGTAAAAACACAATAACTCAATATAAGATGTTAAGAACATGATGCAATTGATTTGATGCATAATTCACACATTGGGTTTGATCGAAACTCTCCTATGAATGTCTAATTGAATGAGTCTCAAATTTTATGTGATTCCTCAACAACCAAAAACACTTCATTCCACGTTGTTCTCACATTGGAAGAACACAAGGCAAAGCCACATGACTTTGTAGCATAACCACACGACTTTGCAGCTGAACCATGCGACCATGAGACAATCACGACATTTTGACAACACAACACGAGATAGGGAGCAAAACATGAGTCGCGATGTTTTGGCAGAACCATGCGAGTTAAGGTGTGGCAACCACACTTGTACAAGTGAGCCACATAACAATGCCCCCAAGTAAGAGAAAAAAAATTACTAGCTCATCAAACATCCAACCTTTATGAGCCACAAGGCAATGCCCACAGACTAAAGATGGTTCATCAAGATCCGACCCTCAATGAGAGATCGACTTGGGTGAGACATGTTCCCATACATGTAAAATCATGGTGATGGATCGTTGAAATCCGATTCTCAAGGAAAGGTTGGCTTACGCGAGATATGTCATCGGACATGTAAAAATCCGACAAGATAAAGTAAAAGATCCAAAATAAATTTACACGTGGATCTAAAGTTTTCTAAAGCTTTACCACAATAAATTTACATGTTATATTTTAAGTTTTTATTATTAGACCATGACCGTTTATAGATTTTGTAGGTGGTGATGAGTCTTAAGCTTAGAGGTGAAGTGGTCGTTAGCTAGTCCTGGAATCTAGGAGTCATTGTCTCTTTTGAATGTTGTTATATCTTGTTGTTTCATGTTTTACCACTGAACATGGAGGCTTCCCCGAGACTTGGTTTGAATGCGTTCTATCCGCTTACTATGTTATTTCCTTAAGTTAACATTTCAATTATTGTGATACTTTAGTTAAGTTGCACATCTAACACACATTGTTAATGTTTGATTGCACCAAATTTGAGACTATCCCAAAACTCTAGATAAAGATCTATTGGTAATCATTTTCAAGCCTTGAGGAAAGTTTGAGCTTTTAGCTCTTTCCTAGTTTTTTTAAAAAGATAACCAAACCTTTCACACCACACCTATCCTTTGGTAAGTTATCTTCCTTTACAATAAACATAGGGAACTCCATATCAATTTGGTAGGTTTACCAAAGTGTTTTCCGTTTTCAAGCTGCACACTTACTGAATCCATATCCACAACCCTCCCAACTCAAGGGAAATTTTGCAAATACTATGACTCACATTCTTATCTTTAAGTAAATGCAGAAAACAATGAATAATAAACACATATTTAAAGCAAAAACCCAAAAAACAAGAACAAAAGGGCATGCTATTCAAGTAAATGGAGCAATAAAAGCAGAAAATCAGCACAAACATTAAAAACAAAGAGTTGTACTACGAAAGATGCTATATCAAGATGCTTTCATGAAGTTTCAAAGGATGTCTAAAGAAATCAAACAAAATAGTGCACTTGTAGATGAACTATGTTTCCCATGAACATGCCGAAAGTCGGTTCTCTAAAACATTTACAGATTTTCCTCTAATCACACGAAAGATTTAACTATTTTCTATTCAAAAACAGCAAAAGAACTTTCTCATACTATGGAAAGGCAAGTCTAAATGGACAATTGGAACTGTAGGTATGAGGGAACATGAAGGAGAAAACAAAGACATATAGGTGAGGGTGTTTTTCAGATATATGTACCCTCAAGTTGAGCTAATGGCCACGTAAGAATCTAGGCTTTGCACTTTTAGGATCATGGTTTTTTAAAGTCCTCCATCGAGATTTTTCCCGCAAATTCAGGTTTGAATCAGGGGGTTCATCCTCATCATCAGTATTAATATTTGGTAAAGATGATGATCTAGTATGCAGGCTAATGCGACGAGGAATGTACACATCAAAGTAATAGTTGACTATGTCTTTCCTATGTTTATGGTGAAAGAACTTACATGCACGCTTGATCCAGTCTTCGTTGTCGGGGGATGAACTCTTTTTTAGCAGAGAGTTAAATTTCCGTTGTGCTTTCACTGTCCACAACTTCGAGACTTGCTCACCAATCTCATTGAACATCCAACTGAAAAAAGCAGGGCCAAGATCATGTTGCAGATGTTTCCTTTCCTGTTCTATGTGTTTACGGACACAGTTAGCAGATCCAGGTGATTCACAGGAGCAAGAGTTTGGCCTTCCATTCCCAATAGAACTTGCAATAATTTCCTCATTGCTTTGTGTAATTGGCCAAACCTTGGCACCTAACCACTTCGAATTTTTAGACTCACTAATATATGCTCTAATAAGAATGGAAATATCCACTGAGGCATCCCATTCAGGCACTTCGACTTGAAAACGAGGGCTAACCGGAACCACTTTTATCTCAATAATTTTACCAATGAAATCAGGTAAAATGTCCGGATGCCTGAGAAGATCAAGATCTGCAGCGTGTGTACCTTTTGATTTCAGAGACTTCATATTGGAAATTTTAATGCTATTCTGATCACAAATAGTATTTTTAGGTGTTCGGTTCACCATATCTTCAGAACTAGGGGATTTGGATGAACGACCCCTTCTCAGTTTTGCTACATTAGGTTGTTCAGGGGAAACAAGGCTAATGGGACGTTTCAGCTTGTCTTCAACTAAAGGCTCAATTTTCCCCATTCTCTGTAAGACAAAAAAGTAGTCATTAAGTGTGAAAATACCATACTTTGGAAACTTTCTGGATTTGGGTACAAAGCAATGAATAAAATTAATAGAAAGGAATGCAACCTTCATAGTTCAACTGCGGTAAAAGTTAATAAGCCATTAGCTGTTTAATCCAGTTCCCTAAAAAATTGACTTCATAGAACATGAAGCAAATTAGACTGGATTACTCAAATATAATGATGAAATAAACAATTTTTGAGTATACTAAATCCTAGATACAGTTATATTTTAAAAATGCATGCGTATTACACTAACACCAGAGCATTGACAACTAGTTTTAAGAAATGCAATAAGAATAGACCAGGGCAGTTTAACAAGTTGATCAGGAGGTAGATCATAATATACATCAAGTAAAACTAAAAAGCATCATAACTATGAAAACAGAAACTAATAAATAAAAATCAACATCAAATTGCTTTAGCTGCAAAATAACATATTTGTTCGAGTATCTTTCAGAAACCAGAATGCACGACTTCTTTAATTCACTTGAGGTATCATTATCAATTTGCTTCCTCTTTTTATGCTTTTTATAAGTCATATTCTAGTGCATATACTTCTTTCAGTACGAATTAAACAAGGATTCCAGTGGACACGTAAAATGAATACAGCAATGCCTCTACTTCATACTCAGAATTTAAAGGAGCTGAAATTGAGTGACCATAACTTGTCAGATTATTTATTACACGAGTTACTATATCCAATATCAAAGAATCAAAATGAAAACAAACATAAACTAATTTTCCAATAGATTACACTTCGAAAGCTAAGACAAGTGTTTTTCTCCATTTGTGCGGAGCGAAACAAACAATTCGAAGAAAAATTCAAGAAAAATCGTAGACCGAATCGAACCTTCCATTTTCCACTTCAAAATTACAAGTACAATGCCAAAAAGGTGATGATGCAATCGCAGCGAATTTTGCTTAATTCATAACGCCGCAACAAAAACTGAAAAAAGAACCCGAGAAGTCCGAATGAACAGAGAGCGGGGAAAGAGCATGACGAGCATTCGCAATCAAATGAAAAATGAGTTACCTTGAATTAACTCTATTAGACATGGGCCTGCGCAAGCCCATCTTTCCAGCCTATTTGGTATTAAAATGATGTTATGCATATATTATGAGATTTATAATATACTTTGAGAATGTGTTTTCATAATTTGATCACAGATTATGAATGTATTCAATGTTCTGTTATTTATAAATTGAATCACATAATAAGAATGATGTTTTGTAAAAAGTTAGATGTAAAATATATTTTAAGTAATAAATAATATTATTACCATTTTACTTATAAATAAGATTAGATTCAAAATAAGTGAATTTGAAATATTTCAAATACAACACAAATGCAAATAATAAAGGACACTACATAAATTTATAAGTTACATCGTCCAAATTGAACGACTCCACCACGATGCGATTTCCATAATGTTTCACAAATGTTATTTCTTGTCATCTTCATAGTAACATCATAATGATAATTTTCTGGTTTTTCAGATCATTTACACTAGTTCGATCAATTCTATCATTCTTATTTTTATTGGATTTATCCAAGTTAGACTCATCGTCGTTAGCATCTACATGACAAAAGAAATTATGTATGACTATGGTTACAGGAATTAAAAATACTTGATGTTTGAATTTCAGTTTGTGTGGCATATCATCTAGAATATGAAAATGTTTCTTCCATACACCTAACGACCTTTCAATAATCGTCCGAAGAGATGAATGATTGTGATTAAATAATTCATTTGGACTATTATATCTGGGAACACGACGAAAATCGAGCATATGGTAACGCTCTCCACGATAGGGAGCTAAATAACTCATAGTATTGGCAAACCTCGCATCAACTAAATAATATTTTTATGTAAAACAAACAAAATTAATAAGAATTATATATCTATGCGAAGTTATGCATTAATCACATACCTTCGGATGGTTTAGGAAAATGATAAGCATCATCTTCAAGACATCCGGAAATCATTATACTGTCATGTGTAATTCATTCAGATCCAGTCATTACAAAAACAAACCGCATATTAAAGCCACAAACAGCAAGAACATTTTTTGTTGGTTCGCATTTTCTTCCTATGAAACGAACTGCTCCGGTATTGAAGCCACAATGTGGGTTCCATCGATAGCTCGTATTGCATATTTGAAATATGGATAATACTTGGAATTTGACTGTATATAAGGATGTACCTCATAGCAATCTTCGGTCAGTGTAACCTATTTTGTTGTCATCCTAAGACATACCTTAAGAACATTATGAAAATATTTGTAAACCGTATTTGCTTCTCGTTGAAAAAACTCTTGCATATCTGGAAGTAGTAGACATCTATTTCTAAAGGTTCTAGGAGCTGGACATATCTACAAAGCATATGATGAGTAATAAATAGTACAATAAGGTAAAAAACTATAATCAAATTATATCAAAAATAACATTTTAGTACATTGATCTTATCATCCTACCAATTATTATCAGCTCATAATATATTTGCCACTCTATCCTATACGACACCAGTATTGGAATACATTTTTTTCCACGAAGTCCACTCGACTCGAAGATTTTTGTATTTATTTTTTATTTGTTATAGAGTACATGTGCAACATGTTCCATTGTTAAACTTGTTAACAATGTTATCCCAACCAACTTTATTAAAAGAATTGATCTGTCTATTTCCCGTTTTCATCTCATCAACAGAAATGATGATGTACATTTCTAACCGTGAATATGTCCAATTAGCTTTTTGTGCGAGAACTATTTCTCACTTTTTTTGTTTCGAAATAATAAATTACATTTGCAAGCTCAGAAAACAAAACCAATATATGTAAATGTCAATATTAAAACAAAATTATGTATACATATTGCTTCATATTCATCATAATCACATCAAGTGGTAAAAAATATAGAACTATTGCAAACAAATGTTGATTATACTCAACAATAAATTTACTTTTAAAAAGGGATTGTGAAATTTTAGAAACTGTTACCTCTCACTTCTCTTCAATCACCAATATGTTACTTAAAACAAGTTAACTTCAATTTCTAATGAATTCTCATTCGTTGAAAATTCCTTAACATTCGACTATTTTCAAGAATCTATTTGTTTTAAAGATTAATTTCCAAAATATTGTTGAAAACTAGATCTTGTTGTTTGTGACAATCTGTTTATTGAAAACTACAGATTCCAACCGAAGCAAACATATTTTCATTCAATGATGAAATAACATGCTACAATTCCTTTAAATTTGCTAGCAACAACAATGCCATGGGCATGATTACATCAAGTTGTGTGATTGTGTATTTTTAAGATACCACGCATTAGTATTTTGTAATAAATCTAGAAAATTTAAGAGTTAAAGCATTGTAATAAATCTAGCAAATTTAATCAATCCGTAGCCAAAATTTCAATCTCTTGAAGTTTTAAGAGTTAAGGCACCAAAAGATTGATGTAATCCAACTTTTGTAAAACCCAAATACAAAACAATAATCTAGCAAAATTGTCAACAAAATCATGAGACTCGTGAAATTCTCATGCTAATATATTTGTCTTTATTATAAATTGTTATCATATTTGTTTTTTTCGTTAATATTAATATTTTATATTTTATTTTTATTTTGCAGAAATAATCGATATGAAAGAATATCAAGTAATCAACATTGGAGATTGATTTTTGAAATTCATATATTTACAGTAAGCTAGATAATTCTTAGAATATTTTATATTATCATTTAAAATGAAATTAATTTTACAATTGATTTTATTTTTATAGGTTGTGATTACAAATATATAAATAAATTATATTTACTTTTTACAGATTCGTGCACTTAGAAGAAAAAAATAATTCATTATTTACATATATTTGTTTTAATTCAATTGTTGTATTGAATTCAAGTTTTAATTTATAGATATTTAAAAATTCCGAACATGCGTTTTTTAGTTATTTTATAATTTTTATATTTATCAAATAAGTAACTTTTTTGTGATTAATTGTAATTTCTTATAATTATTTATAATTTAAAAATAAATATTCGGATATCCGCAAATCGATCCGTAAACCGATCCACTATTGTGGATCGGATACGGATCACCATTTTTCTGATCCGTATCCATTGGATCGGATCAAAAAAATGATGAACGGATCGGTTATCCGATCCACACACACCCCTAGCGATAATGCATTCTCCGTAAAACACAATACAATCCAGTAAATTTTCTGTAAATTTAAGCAAAATGCATTTTCATACCTAAAATACATTCTCAGATCTGTTGCATAACATATCCTTAGAAAATTGCATTTTGAGCCAAAGAATTTAAGAACAAATGTAAAATTAGTCTAAAAAATATTAATTGAAAAACTAGTTCAAAATTATTAGAATGTGTAGTAAAAGTTATCCATTAAAAAAATAATATTTTAAAATTTAAATCTAAAAATTAATTAAACCTGGCAAAATTGATACAAATATTTTTTGGTAATATTAGTCAAATAAAGTTACACACATTGACATAATACTGTAATAGATCCAATACAAATATGGATTAAGCGAAAGTATAATAATTCTTTTCATAATATTGCAATGTTTTGTTGAGTGTTTCTATCCAGAGTTGATCTTTAAAGGAACTCATCCCGAATGCTCTTTTTTAGCATTGATACATAATTTTGCTTGAAAGAAGCATCAAGTATACATACTTTTGAACTGATATGTATGAACATAATTTGTAACTCATTTCGTGAATGACAACTCGTATTTGTTATTGGTTATTCAACAATAGATATAACTTATTATTGTTGATATATCCAACTCAAGATTTTCAAAATGGTAAATAATGTATTGATATTGCATTAATTAATTTTTTCGAAGAATGATCATACAAAACTAATTATTATGTGCAAGGAGAGTGATGGGTGTGGTTGTAATTGGTTCGTACGCGTTGGAATGAAGAAGAATTATATAGCTTGGGGGGTGAAAATATTTGAACCTCACACTAGTGTTTGTTGTTGAAGTATCTATTACTGATGATTCTATTAAGACATCATAACATAGAAAATAAGTACATACAACTTATTAGTACTTGTCAAAAACAGAATGTCAATTGACCAACCCATTAGATCGATCCAATCCATACAAATAGATCAACTTGTAGGCTTATCTGTAAAAATGAGTATAGGTTGAATCGTAAAAATCAACCTATCAATCCGTACGAATTTCTTTTGTACCTTTATGATGCAAAAAATATGTTAAAACTTATGCAGATCACTTGCGAGAACAAATGAGAATGTTTCTATAATTTGCCATTGCAAGTGGAGTTTATGTCCTTTTTGATACATTGATCCTTTCGCTTCTAACGCACAATCATCATTGAAGCATGCCACAAATAAATTCAATGTTGAAATATGAATAAATGTCTCATATTGAAAGTAAGATATGAATTTGATTTGTTTATGAGAGATATTGTATATCATTATAATCAATTTATTCAAATATTTTATAATGTAATATATTCTCTATATACGAATACACTTACCACATAAAATTAACTCAAATACTATAAACCTATTCATGTTTACTTTTACGACATAAATATGTTCGGCTCCAATAGGATATAACAAACAGCACGATTGGTAGCAAACTCCCTTCCCGTGAAAATATTTATGATGCTAAGACAGTAGATGTCTCAACTATATTGATCACTATAAAGTGCTCTTTGCGAATCAAGACACATGTGAATTTATCAGCCGTATGACAGAAGAAGCAGTTATATCCAACTTGTTCTCTAAGGAAATATAAATGAGAATCTACCTTGTGACACTTTTATATCTCACTAGAATGTTTGGATATCTGAAGTAAATCTGTAATTTTCTGAATCTTTTGTTGTAATGAAGTTATCCTTGTTGCTGCTGAATAGAGATGAGCTCTTGATGACCCTTCTGAATGATTTTGGAATGATTGTAAACAATTCTCTACTGCTACTTCCATATTTTGAAACGCTTCTTCACATGTTCTTACTCTTTGTAACTCAAGGGGTTCGACTTTGTTCTCAAGAAGTTTTGTAGATTCATTTAGTGCACTTCCTGAATTCTGCATACAAAAAGTGTTAGAATTTTCGATATTTTCTCCCCAGTTAATTCAGATGATAAGTCCATAAGGACCGGTGATGTCTTATTCTCTTATAAACTATAAGCTTCTCAGTTTCTGTTTAGCAATCCATACCTTGAGTAATGAGTGACTGTGCTTGAAGTTGGGGTTTGTGCAGGTGATTAGATCTGAAGAATCATGTTTGATGCGCTTGCTACTGTGTATTTCCCCTTCTTCTTTGCCTTCCACTGCACATCGTCAGCTTTGAGAGTAAATAAACCCAAGCATATATACCTTTAAATTTCAGGAAACAACAAGGAAAAAGCTAATCCAAACACCCTTTTATCTGTAACATATAAATCTAGCTATTCAAATGGCAAAATTCAAACTCGATACATAGCGTAAATAGTCGTAACTTTCAAGTTAAAAATCAAAATGTGACAAGCAGAGAGCTTTATAACTATTCAATGAAAAAATCAATTATTATTTATGGCATCAAATATAAGAAGATATGGGAGCAACTTGAACTTACATTTTCTTGTTTCGAACCTGTTCTCATTCATGATATCCAAACCAAGCGTATTTGGGGAATCATTGAAGTCCATACAAACTGTGTGAATGGTTAACCAATGGTTGTTTGGTTTTTGGCTGCTCATTACAACTTGCAGGCATAAGAAAAAAGAAGCAAAATAATTAGCAAATCTGAGCTTTACCTAAAATTTTCTGGAAGAGTTGGAGATGCTGCTATGTCGCCGAATGTTCCTGACAGGTTCGTTGATCGACAATCAACAGCCGTAGCATCTTCTGATGGACTACTAGATTCAAGATACTGAGCACTTTGTATTGGACTATCCTGGATTGCAGAAATCATGAAAAAAAAGATCCTAGTCATGAACCTTGGCACGGGTTAACAACTTACTACATTGCCTTGGATGAATTGGAACATACATTTGAATGGAGTGAATCGCCAGCGACTTTATCCCGTGCCCATTTTGGAAGTCGAGACAAACTAAATTCAAATTCTACACTTCTCCGAATTCCAGCCTTTTGAGTAAACATTTTATCCTGATTTTTGGCCAGGTAGCTATTTGATAATTCTTCCTCAGCGTACCTTTGGCTACAGTCGACCAACACAAGGGACCCGATGCTGTTTGGTGGAAACTGAATCGAAGCCTTTTTTTCAGTTCTTTTCAGAATATTTGAAGATAACAGAGCAGGGAGTTTCCAAACAAAGATACAACCATCCGCGCTGACCTTGTATCATGAAAAACCAAAAAACATAATCAATGCTTTCGAAGGAAACCATGCTACAGAAAATGGAGATATTCATGAAGCTAGTAGGGAATAAGTTAAAGCTTTAAACAACTAGACCAACTAAGCATAATCTACAGCTAGAGAAGGTTAATGAAGATAAAAACAGAAATTGCTTACAGAAGCAAGATGCATACAGTCCGGCAAAAAGATGACTCCGGTTATGGTATTTGTGTGTCCTACTGCTTGTGCTACCATACTTCCAGTGATGCAGTCATATAGGCAGACACGTCTATTAGAAGCGCATGCCAAATAACGGCAACCCTCATCAAGAGTTGACTGCAATTTTTTTAAAAAATGAGAGCACACTTATAACATCAAAGACCATTGGATAAAGCTGATAGTATGTGATTTAACGTACATTTATTGGCTCCACAGTGTCCAAATCATGCTTGAAGCACTTCACCTGTTTTCTTGACTCAAGGTCAATTACATTTATCATTTTATCCTGTGAGAATAGTGACAACATCTCAAAATTTAAGACCTCCATAAGAAATGATAAATTTACAATTAAAATAAAAACGATTTATGGGCAAGCACATGAAGGAATCCATTTGACCAATCCAATCAAAATTATTTTCAACCTAAAATTCCAGAAACTTTCCATCGTCATAGTTACCTGGCACACGGTGAATGCCACAGACATTTGATGATTGAAGGCCACATCGTGAATAATTCCAGTGGTTTCAATCCTTCCTTGACAGGAAATTGTGCATTCCGCGTCACTAAAGTCTAAACTATGAAGAACTAAATACCTACAGAAGGGAAGAGAAAGAGCCCATCAATTAGCTTCGTAAGAGGTAAATATATTCACCAAGAAAGCTTCTGCTGCATTAAAAACATCATTCTATGATCATAAATATAAAAAAACCAAAATGATAGTAGCAACTCGATCTGATTCACCTGTCTGCACAGAAACTAACGATCTCGCAACCATTTTGTAAAATCTTTACTGCTGTAACAGCAGATTTATGGTAATCAACACATCCAAACTGGCGAAAATTCCTGATGCCAGCATAGAAAAATTAAGATGATAATACTAAAGAGGGTTTCAATCCAATAGCTCACAACTTGTTTGCTTTCCACAATTTACCTGTCAACATCAAAAAGATGAATTTTTCCATCCCTTCCTCCTGAGGCGAGAAAACAAGGTTTTCCTGATTCTTCAGAAAATGCATGATTCCTGGATTCCATGCTAAAACACAGAGAAAGGACTTCCCCAGTATGAATATCCTGCCGGCATGTCAATACATAGTGGAATTATATTCTCAGTACTGGCATCAAAATTTTTAGCTAATGCCAACAAAATGTAGGTAGCTAGAAATGAATACCTCAATGCGGATACAATCAGAGGTTTCGGTGTTGAAAACATGAATATTTCCTTGGAAATCACCAGCCGCTAAGTGCTTTCCATTTGAACTGACGGCTATTGAACGAAATCCTGGGGATGCCATACCTTTAGCAACAGTATCACGTACAAAGATTCCAGCACTCGCTGTAAATAGAGTAGAGATAGATAAAATTTAAGAGATGAACTTCAGAACTAATAATTTGCAGAGTAGACCAAAGACCTAAACTTGTGCTCCCATTTGAAATATCGTTGTTTGTGGGAGTTAAAACATCTCCAGAGGAAGTTTGAAATATTAAATCCCACAGCTTAATGTCACCATCAGCTGCACAAGTTGCAATTGTTGCTCCAACAGCACATCGTTCAGCAACACAAGCAGGAGATGAATCATGTTTGTTTTCACATGGAAAATTTATAATGCTCCATATATGTCCACTATGAGAGGTAAGCAAGAAACGCCTTGTGGCCTAGAATACAGACAGTTCTGTTACAACACTCAATCATAGTTACTGCGAATCAGGAATATTATAAGCACAGTATAGATTTAAAAAAATGTATTTAGAGTACCTTGGGCATATCACCAATATTCCATATGTGAAGGCTATGGTCTTCGTAAACTACAACTGCAGAATAAAATATTAAATATAACTGCGTAAATACATATTTGAAAAAACATTAATACTTGCCGAGATCTTCCTCTGATGAAAATTGGCATGCGAGGGCATCTGGAAATGCATTCCTAGTCTTAACCTTAGCTTCAATACCTAGTCTGCAGTGCACATTATCTGAATTTATACATGATTTGTCTTCATCATAGCATAAGCTACCAGCATATCTAAGTAAACCGGTGCTATATAATTTAACAAGCCCATTGTTGCACGCACAAGCAACCCAACTTGTCGATGCAGATATTGCATAACATTTCTCAACCTGAAATTGGCCGTTTGAAAGAATTAGTGACTATGAAGTTTGATTCATAAAAGAAAACAAGATACCATAAAAAGCATTGTATGATCTCTATGAATACTATGATCTTCAGATTTAGTGCAGAATAACATTTGCAAATATAAATGGTATTATTAAAATTCTGTTTGATAAAACAAGAAAACACAAAAATATCTTATCAATGAATGTGAGTTTCTTCAGGTCCTTCTACCCATTTCTACATCACGAACTAAAGGCAGTACTGTGAGCATGCAATTAGGATTTGTGAGCAGAATATTTTTTAATAAGCTTATTGTTTTTCATTTCATCATTTATCCTGAAACTATAAACTGCCATGCATCAAAGTAAATATTTTTTAACAGAAGTCTATAATTTGAAATTCGAGGCTGGCAAAATTACTAACAGAACACTTGCCTCTAAATCCACCATTTTGATGGGTGATGAGTCTGGATACACCATACATAAAGTTCCTGCATGGGGATTATAAGGAAGCATAAGTTTAATAAGAAGGCTGAAATTAAAAACACAGATTTTGTGCTCTCATTAATCCTTACTTGCCTTTTTCTGTTACAGCATAAAATGTTATCTTCTGAGCATGATTAAGTTGATTAACGGAATCACATTTCCACATGTTGGAACATCGAACAGCTACAAATGCCATTTCCTTGTCCCCACAATTAAATTCCCTTTGCAGGATAAGGGATACAGATCTAGTTTGTGTGCGAGATCCAGCTGGAACTCGAATTTTCCAGAATTTCAAATGTTTTTTGCCAGACGAGACAAAAAAATTGTCATCTGATGAGAACTCAATAAATGAAATTGGTGAAGAAACTGAAGCAGCTCTAAATTTTGTAGCCAAAATCTTATGCTTCCAATCCCAGAGGCAAATGCATCCATCGCGAGGCAATCCTACTGACACTAAAAGCTTGCCTGCAAATTTTAGTACTTAAGTGTTACAGAAAAAATGTATGCTGAGAAGCATGTAAAGCAAATTTTAACATACCAACTTAAAAATACTCCTTAAAACCAAATGCATATTAAGCTTAACTCACCACCATGTGAAAGAGCCAAGCATGCCACACCATACTGATGACCTTTTAGCTCGCATTTAAAGGCTAAGGTAGTGCAGTCCCATACCAGTATTCCAGGTTGATGCCCAAGCTGCAAATTGGACAAAGGAAGATCTTGATGGCCTCTGTTTCCTTTATTATATTAAGACCCCTTTCACAAGTATCATGAAAGGAATATCAATGAATCCGTAGAAGTTACTATTACTCCACTCTCTCACATATATTTAGCCGCTTTGGGATGCGAGAGAACATGATCATCTCAAAACATTATCAAGTCAATTAATTGAGCACATTCAAAGAATCCAACTAATACGACCTTCAATAACATTACCAGAACCTGAATATACGTCCTAAAAATATGCAAACAATTCATACCTCTCCGGCTGCAACGATGCTTGCATCACTTGACAAAGCAACGCAATTCAACGGCCTCGGGGATCGTTTTGGCACCATGAAATAAGAATGAGTGCCTGAAATAACGTCATACAGCACCACCACACCACCAGCAATGTACGCAATCTTTGAACTCGAAATGGAGGATGCCAATCCATTTCCATTTTTTGTAGTGAATCCGACTACCTCCTCCAAAAGTAGATTCTGAAACACAAAAATATAAAAAACGCATTACACCAATCAGCATTTTCAACAATCACTGTAAATATAAACAAACAAAATTGAAAGCTAGAAAGAGATCAGAATGCAGAAACATTTGAAGGCGGAGACGGCGAATTTCCATTCCGTTTCCGTTTCATGATCTTTGCTTCATTTACAGCTGCTCTGTAGTGATGGCGGAGACTGAGATTGGTTGGAAATTACTCACTTTCAGTCCGCTGCCCCTCACACGGATTTCAAATTTCAACTTCTATTTCCTGTCCGGTTCTTTCTCCTCCAATTCTGCCCCGACTTAAACCAAATATGTCGACTATTTATTAAGTATTAACTCATCATTTCAAAATTTCAATTATAAGTTTATCTACTATCAATAACGTATTGGTATGGTTCCATATATAAAATAAATATTCACGGATATGCATATATAAATATGCATTATATATGAAGACAATACATTAATACTAATGTTTTCATACTATAATTATATTTTCGTTCGGATCGGTACAAACTTTTTTTAAAAAAATATTTTAACAACATGGATAACAACAATACATCAATACCAACACAATACATTAAGATTTCTTTTAGATGAGTACAAAAATCAAAGTATTACCAACACAATAGCTTATCATTTAATCATACCTCATGTGTTATTTTATCCATTGTGTCACTCTTCCTTGCCAACCATATGATGTTGTGCGGTCCCAAGATAAAGATTCACAATTCGTAACTAGCATGTGTGGAATACTGCCCGTACCGAATCGCAAGTCGGTTATTCAAGTGGCTCACACTACCTAAGTGCACTTCATCGCATTCCTCGTCTAGCTCATGCCATTGAATATGTGTTTCATGGAAACGATCATCTGGGTTACGTCGGATACATAGTGACACGTCAAACTACCTCTCTTTTTATATTATGTAACTGGACAATACTGAAGAAAAAATTAGACTTATGCAACTCCATATGCCTTTGCATTCAACTTCCACCGGAGCCTCATCTTCGACATTGTACCGTAACCATGTAAACTAACAATAATATTATAGTAAAATTGAGCACAAAATCTTCAAATTGGACTATTGAAGAATATCATACCCCATATCGTGACACCGGATTGAGAGCATCACGGCGACAGTGATATAGTTATGGGGAGATGTAGTATTTACCATCCTCCTTACGTACCTATATTATATAACCTTTCAAATATGCGTAATGATAGTTTATAAATGACAAGCATTGTCCTACTTCCATCCATACAACATACACCAATCGAGCTCATAAAAATCCCAAAGCAAAAGACCTTCAAATGATGGTTTGATTTGGTCAAATACGTCCTACATGTGATAAAGACTCACAAATTGATAAAAAAATATAATATTAAACATAGTTTGATGTGCATAATTCATCCCCCAACTTACGAATTTCGTAAATGGCATGCCTCAAACTTACGAAATTGTAAGAATGACATATAAAACACCTAGTTTTTCGTAAGTTGAAAATAGTTTGAAAACCTCTCACAAAATACGCAAATAAGACTCGTCTGAAAAATTATACAAAATCTACCCTTAATGTTCGAGAATTGTGCATAAAATATTAAATATTAACGAATTCATTAAAGTGTCAATGATAAACGTATTGAAATCTTGAGGTTTCTTATGTGCATTTAATTGAAGTTGGAGGGTTACAAATATATATTTTTTTATCAAAAAATGTATCATATTTGAAATTTCGTAATTTGGAGGGTATGACATTTACACCGCTGGTAAGTTGGGAGTCGTAGACAAACATCACCAATTACCAAAAGTAACCAAAGTTACTTGTCCATAGCAAGGATATAAAGATTGTGATACAAGTAGTCAACATATAGCTCATTTGAGTTATCTCTTCCTCATTAACAAGTAGGTCTTGAAATATAAGTATTGATTAACCTCATTTGTTGTGAGGGAAAAAGTGCAATATATCAAAAAGGACGTATTCGCACATACAAAACTACAAAAAAATGTGATGTTAAAATATAATCTAAGATTTTTTTAAACATATTCGATAGTAATTGATAGATACCATAAGAAGAAGAAGCTTCTGTTATTACTCTACTCTTTGGCATAACATAGTCACTCGAAGGTGTGATTATAAAACAATTTCTCCTAATATGATTTCGCGTGTTAGGTTCCCAACCAAATCAATTGCATATAAATTGCTTTTGCCCGTCCACTTATTCGTCTTAGACCATCTCTAACCTCGTTCACCCGAAAACTTAATTTTCTTCCTCATATCAATTTTTTGTCTGTATACATCATCATTCTTTATTTTTATACATTGATGAGAGCTTCGGAACCAGGTACCCCAAACCGGTTAGGGCCCAAGCCATTGCAGATTGACTCAAGTGACAGAAGCCGAACCTAAAGGCCCCAAATCCAACTTCTACTAGAAATCCGACCCGACAAGATAGCTGGACCCGAAGGTCCACTTAGCCAAAAAGCACATACTCAGTGATCGAGACCGGAGGTCAGTATTGCATATAGCCCATCGCTTCCCGGACCAATCTGATGGATCGGTCCAGACGGTTACAGCTCACGTTTCTTGCTCTCCGAGCTTAACCACGCCTTCCACGATTCAGGTCTGATCACGTAGATTGCACTTCAGTCACATCCACGTTTTCCAGCATGAGAAAACGACCTTGTCAGAGGCGGTTACAGGGCGTGGATTACACGCGATTTCAGCTCTATAAATACAAGGCTTGACGACGGAATAAAAGATGACCTTTTTGGACGCGCAAGATCAGCAATTACTCTGCTGGTTTTTCTCTTTAGCACTTTCTTTTCCCTCGTCATTTTTCATTAGCCTTCTCGTTTGTGATGAACTATTTCATTAAGGAATCGGCTAAGAGCGTTTCCTACTCTTAGCCAAATGATTTTTTTCCCCTTTTCCAGAGGTTTTCCACTCTAAAATTGTTGTGTCGATTTCCTCTTTTATTCTTAATCGTTTCCCCCATTTCAAATAAATTAAAACCGAGTTCGTTCTGCAACGAACCGGACGACTGTTGGTACCCTTGGTTTTTTAACCACAACAGTTTGGCGCCGTCCGTGGGGACGATTTTCTAATCCCCATTTGAGGTTTCTCATTGGGATAGAATAATCAAAGACATGGCAATTGGAACTTCGACGAACGATAGCGATGTGCTTCCCAATAGTCTTCCAACCTCAACATTCTCCTTACAGGATCTGGAGGCTGTTGTCAGACAAGTGGTACTGGAGATTACGTCGGAGAGGAGTGGAACAAAACCACCGGCTATTACAAGTCATGTTCCTACAAACAGAGGGTATGAGAGTGACCCTGATGCACGAAGCTCCGATTAAGAGGAGATTATCAGGCGCGGCGTGACAATGAGGAGGCCGAGATATCGATCTACTCCGCCTCCTCCAACTAGAGCTCCAACTATAGTTCCTGGGACTAATCAGGAGCGAATGCAAAGGCGTATTGATGAACTTACTAGGGAGTTGGAGACCCTACGTACGCAGAGGGATTGTGGGCCCGATCCTGGGCGCAATCCTGGTTTATTTAACAAGGCCATGGAGGCCCCGATCAGGCGGAGCAAGGATGACGACTAGTGGCATAATCTACATGTGGCCCAAGCGTCAGCTCAGCAATATGAAGGTGTTTCTGCCGCATTGGGAAATTTGATGCTCTTTTTTTCTGAAGAGATTTGGGCGGCAATCCCAGATCGGCATTTCCGCAACCCCGAGGGGTTGACGACATTTCGAGGCGACGGAGATCCGATCGATCATGTCGTAGATTTTGAGTTGAGAATGGGAATGGTTCGGGCCTCTGATTCACTGAAGTGCCGCATCTTCGCGGCCGGATTACAAGGCGATGCCCGGACCTGGTTCAAGAACTTGCATGCCCGATCCATACAGTCGTATGGCGGATTTATCTTCGCTTTGTCTGAGCAGTTCGCTCCAAATGTAGGACCGCCCCAAAGCAGGCAGGAACTATATAACCTAAAGTATATCCCGGAAAAGATGAGTCTCCGATCTTTCATGGAGAAATTCAACAGAACCGCCCGGGGTATCAAGCTGGAGCTCAAGGATAAAATTGATATCATGCAACAGGTCTTGAGACCTTGTGGCCTTTCGGCCAGTTTAGTGAAGAACTCAACATCGACATTGGGGAAGCTTCTTCAGAAAATCAACAAGTACATTAAGGTGGATGAGGCGCTGTGAGCAAGTTACCAAAAGCCTAACGGGAATTCTGAACCTATGGGTGATCATAGGGTTTCCTACCCTAAGAAACAGCAGCGAGAAATAGCGACCGTGACTGAGAAGAACGTCCCCCCGAAAAAGGAGGACAACCGAGTGTGTTGTGAGCTTCATCATAATCACGATCACCCCACTTTGAAATTCCCGCTACTGCAGGAGACAGTAGCAGCTATAGACCCTTAAAGGATGATCCTAAAGGCAAGAGAGCTGAATCGCCCCAAAGAGGCCATCAGGATGAAAATCGTCATAGGCCACGTGGCAGAGACAATAAGGGACACCCCCGAAACTACAATGACATAGCGGAGGACCGAAGGTCACCTCCGCCGGCTCGGTCGAGAGAACCGGGGCCAGGGTTGAAGAAGAAGATGGCGGGACCGTGGCAGCAGAGCCCCTCAAAATGAGGGTGGAAGACAGGAGCAGCTCGCTCCTCCACCTGCTGAAATGGACACCCAACCTCCTCAGAATGAGGCGGTGCCCAGGGAAAGAGAAGTGGCCGGAGATATTTATGTTTATTTCGTGAGGAATAAAAATCAACGAATCGGTCAGTGACCGAAAGAGAGCAGCGCGCGGAGACTCGACTGAGAGCTCCGAATCTGTGGCGCTGGTTAAGTTTAGCTAAATGAACGGTCCTCTTCTTTCGAGGACGCTATTACCTTCACCGCAGCTGACCGAGAAGGAATAACTGATCCATGCGATGATCCTCTCATCATCACTGGAATTATTGCTAACCGTCGGGTCCACAGGATCTTAGTGGACCGGGGCTTCGTACAATCTGATGAAGCGCGAAGTAACTGAAATGTTGGGAGCCGCCGGTCATGATCTCTCTATCGCCAATATCACCCTCTTGGCTTTTGACCAGAGGAGCGTCATTCCGTGCGGGAAGATTCTATTCTGAGTCACTTTGGGGGATCAGTGTAAGGACTGGACCAAAACCCTGGAATTCATTGTCGTTGAAGTCAAGTTGGCTTACAACGCTATTATCGGATGGACCAATTTCAGTAAGTTTGAGGCGGTCTCTTCTACTTATCACATTATGCTCAAGTTCCCCTCCACCCATGGAGTCATTTCTATAAAAGGGGACCAGAAAGTAGCAAGACAGTGCTACATGAGCTGGTGCTGAACTTTGGCACCCATTAAAAGGGCCCGGGTGGATTTTCTTGAAGATCAACCACACCCGAGGCAAGCTATGGAACCCGTTGGGTTCAAGCTGATCAATTTGGTTGAGGATGACTCAACCAAGACTACTCGCATCGGGGCACATCTAACCCCAGCTTTTGAAGAGGAATTGGTCCACTTGCTAAGAAGTCATGTGGACATATTTGCTTGGACCCCAGACGATGTCCCGGGATTGACCGATCCGAGAGTGAGCATCGGATCAACACTGAACCCGGAACAAAGCCTATCAGGCATAAGAGGAGACGCTACTCTCCTGAGAAAATTGAAGTTATCCGAGCTTAGGTGAAAAAACTGCTGCGGTCCGGATATATCAGAGAGATTCACTATACTGAATGGGTTGCAAACCCGGTGGTGGTCTCCAAAGAAGATGGCAAATGGAGGATGTGTATTGACTTCACCGACGCCAACAAGAGTTGTGAGTCGGATCCATTCCCCTTGCCACATATTGACCGTTTGGTGGATGTTGTGGCTGGGCACAATGATGAGTACCATGGGTGCTTACTCCGGGTACCACCACATCTTCCTTGCTGGAGAAGATCAGAAAAAATCATCATTCATGACCGAAGATGCCGTTTATTGTTATGTGGTTATGCCATTCGGCTTGAAGAACGCTAGAGCAACATACCAAAGGTTGGTCAATAAAATCTTTAGAGATCTGATAGGCTACATGATGGAAGTGTATGTTGATAATATGATTGTCAAATCTATGAATGATGAAGACCATATTTCTTATTTGTCTCGCTGTTTCGAAGTATGCAACAAGTATAAACTCAAACTAAATCCGAACAAGTGCTGCTTCGGAATTCGAAACGGAAAATTCCTATGATATTATGTTTCTGAGAAAGACATAGAGGTTAACCCTGAGAAAGTTCAGGCGATCATTGATATGCAATTTCTGAGAAACAAGAGAGAATTTCAAAGGTTTACTGGTCGTCTGGCAGCGTTAAGTAGATTTATTTCTAAATTCACGGATCGGGCTTTGCCCTTTTTCAGAGTATTGAGGAAAACAAGTCATCTAGATTGGACCGACAAGTGTGATCGAGCTTTATCATATTTGAAGACTTATCTAAGTACTCCTCCTGTGATGGTTAGTCCGACTTGCGATGAACCTCTGAGATTATATCTAGCTGTATCAGAGGCCGCAGTCAGCGCAGCTCTATTTACCATTAGGGATGACGTTCACAGACCTGTCTACTATGTGAGTTACTCTCTGGTATCGGCTGAGACTAGATACACTACCCTGGAAAAGTTCATGCTGGCATTGCAGAAAGCTATATCTAAGTTGAAACATTATTTTGAAGGCCGAATGGTTTATGTCTATACTGATCAGCTTCTGAAAGCAGTTCTGAACCAGACAGATCTAAATGAGAGATTGGCAAAGTGGGCAATCAAAATCAGCTCCATGTATCTGGAATTCTTGTCCCGAAGGACGATCAAGGTTCAGGTTCTCGCTGACTTCGTGGTTGAAATGACCCGATCGGCCATATTCTTAAACCAAGAAGACGATCGATGGATCATTTATGTTGATGGATCAACCTTCGGAGGAAAAGCAGCGGCATTACCTTTACTACTCTGCAAGGCGATGATATCCATTCCGTAGTTAAGTTCTTATTTTCCGGAACAAATAACGTGATGGAATATGTGGATGTATTGTCGGGAATGATCCTAGCCCGAAAAATGGGAGTTGCTAAAGTGTAAATGTTCACAGACTCTAAACGGGTGGTGGAACAATTCTCAGGAAGATTTAAAACGCATGAGCCCACGATGAAGTTGTATCATGCTAAAGTTATGGAGTTATCAAAGAAGTTTAGTGAACTCTCACTTGATCATGTGCCTCGAGAACAGAACAAAGTTACTGATGCATTAACCAGATTGGCTGCAGGCATACCAGACGTTGGACCGGGCACAGTATCGGTTCATATTCAGGATCAACCTTCGGTCGAAATATCTGTTACCAAACAGTCAATTGAAGAAATTGAGGCTTTATGCCATGAACTCTAGGGCCTGAATATTAATGCTACTAACTTTCCAGTTGAACCCACATGGATGGACCCCTTCGTTAAGTACTTAACTAATGGCCATCTGCCCGAAAATGCATCTGAGGCTAGGAAGATTGAGACTCGGGCTAAACGATATGTCTTAAGCGATGGGTGACTATTTAAGAAGAGTTTTGAAGGACCGCTCTTGTGATGTTTATCTCATATTGAGGTTGATGCCGTCATAATTTATGTTCATGAGGGGATATGCGGTATACACTCTGGAAGCCCGATCTTTATATCATCGCGTTATTAGGGCCAGGTGTTTTTGGCCGACGCTTCTTGACGATGCTAAAAATTACACTAAACGATGTGATGCTTGTCAATACCACGCTCCGATCCCACAACTGCCAGGGGCACCTTTATCGATGACCCCGCCCCCTTGTCCATTCGACAGGTAGGGGATTGATATCTTGGGACCTTTCACTCGGTTGGTAAAGCAGCGAAAGTTCTGTATTGTGGCGGTTGAATATTATAATAAATGGATCGAACCTGAAGCAGTGGCTATTATCTTAGAAAAAGTGGTGAAACACTTCCTATGGAGGAACATTATAAGCCGCTTTGGAGTTCTCTGAGCATTCGTTTCGGATATTGGACTCCAATTCCGCGGAAAGTCCATTCGGGATCTTTGTATCAAATTGGGCATCGCTCAGCATTTTTCGTCAGTGGCTCACCCCCAAACCAATGAATTGACGGAGGTCTCCAACAAAGTTATCCTAAATGGATTGAAAACTAAGTTGGAAGATTTGGGAAGAAAGTGGTCTGATCATATCTACGAGGTTTTATGGGCCTACAAGACTACACCCCACTCAACGACCCAAGAATCTCCATTCTCTTTAGTGTATTGGTCGGAAGCAGTTAGTCCAGTAAAAGTTGGCATCTGATCACCTCGGATAACTCAATATGACGAGCATCTGTACGATGAACGGAGGTCCCTAGATCTTGAAATGATTGAAGAGAAAAGAAACGTTATCTATGCACGCATGTGTTCTTATCAACGAACTATGGAGCGGGTCCATAATAAGCCTGTCTTACCTAGGGAATTTTCAGAAGGCGACCTTATTCTCAGGAATGTGAGAGTTCAGAGAAATGTTGGAAAGCTGGATAGAAACTAGGAAGGACCTTATCGTGTTTTGAAAAACTTAGGAGTTTGGGCTAATAAGTTGGAAACAATGGATGTGAATGAGATCCCCCGAACTTGGAATGTTATAAACTTAAGGCGATATTTCTTGTAAAATCTTTGACATTTAGTGGCAATTCCGAACCATAAAAATGTTTCTCATATTATGAAAAAGATACAACATATGCAATATAAATTATTTCTAGCTATGTGAGTGACCGATCTTGAAGTTGGATTTTCTGGACGAGTTTGGACTGGTGACCGTAGCAGTCCATCCATAAGGCTTTCAAGTAGTTGTGACCGCTCAAACGAGTCAGATGTTTCCACGCTTGTTGTGTACTTAGATGGATTATAAAACTCCCAGAACTTACTGCGAACTTAATCTCCCTTTCGACGGCATCCACCCTTCGGAAATAACTCTTGTCTCTTTGTACTTAGCCATAAACGAGATAACGGGGACAGAGTTAGCCAGTAAAAGCACAAACACAAGCCTATATTGGGACTTATGTAGAACCGGGGCTTGACACGGGACTTGCATCAGAACCGGAGCTTTGATAAAGCTTGCCATGGGACTCAGAGAACCAAGGCAACGCCGCCAGAGTCATAATGTTTGATAAGGATGGAGTAAAGAGTGATCTATTAATGCAATTAGAATTCCTTAACTTATTAAGCCTAGCAAGGTTCCAATCTAAGCTAAGATGACCGAACGGTCTATGTTCAGTATAGACCTCGAACTTATACTTAGAAGAAAAAGATGTATTGGAAAATAGTATTTACAGTAAACAAAATACAGAAGGGGGTGACCTAAGGTCTAAACCTAGTCTATATGTCCTTCATCCCTATCTGATGCTCCAGATTTCTCCGTGATCCATGCCTTGAGATCGTCCAGTTTCCTCTCCTTCACCTCAACCACCTCGTTGACAGACTTTTCCATTAAATCAAACAAAGGGAAGTTGGGATCCTTATCCAATGGAGGCTCATCCAAAACTAAGATATCTTTGAAGTTCTTATCTTTGGTTAGGGGATCGATCAACTTCCAACGCTCATCTTCGAGGTCCATACCAAATTTGTTGATAATCTGGCCCTTCATGTTGTCCATGTATTGGGAGACATTTTATCCATAAACGTTTTCCGCTAAGGCAAACATTAGCGGTGATCTAGCAAACCCCAGAAGGGCTTCCCGGACAGCTCCTTCAACTGCTTCCTTGCCCCTAACCAGTTCTTCCTTCAATGCATCCTTTTTCTCATAAGACCGAAGGAGAAGTATGTTGCTCTCATCAGATAACTCTTGTATCTGACACTCCAACTCCAAAACTCGGGCCTTTGCGAAATTAGCAGCTGACTGGGTTTCTTTATGTTTTGCTTCCCATTCCGCTACTTGAGAAGTGGCAAGCAAGATTTGGGTGACCGCCTCCTAATAGATCTCCGTTCAAATGGTCCCGTTCATTCCGGACAGATTCCATCTACTTTTGCTTGATCTCAAATTGCCTTTGAGCTAAGGCAAGTTGGTCTTTCAACTCTTTAGAAGCCAAAGCAGAGCTTCGGCTCATCTGGATAGCAGAAGCAAAGTCCAAGCTTCTTCTGCATGTCTGCAAAAAATGATCGTAGTCAAATTCAAATCCTACTTAAGTGACAGAATGCAAAGGTAACTTACCATGGCCTAGGATTCCAAATAAGCAGCCACTAGATTGGGGATCGAGCCGTCCAATCCAACAGGATTCTTCCTAGCCACCAATCGGTATTCCTCCAACATGGCATATTTTCATGATATCGGAGTCCGTTTCGGCCCCCAAGCCTTCGAAACAGAGGCCACCATCTCTTGTATAGCCTCTATGATAAGCTCGGGCTCTAATGGCGTTAGGACCGACGGTCCACCAATTGAAATCCCTTTTGTCGGGATCAGGGTTGCAGGCTTATCTCCAGCCTTCTTCAGCCGTTTGAATTGCTTCGGGGACCCGCTTGTTCTTAGTATGAGGTAGAGGGGGCCTCGACACATTCTCCCCAAAGTTAGAGAACGGAATGAAGTCCTCTACCCTCATCGACCCCTGCAGCAACAATCGCACGATGTTAAGGTCCATGGGGGAACTATTCCCGATCCTATACATGGAGGATTTTCGTTGAAATCACCTCATCCACCTCCACCATCGAGGGTCAGGGCCTCTGGCTATTGGAACCACCCCCCGATCAAGAGGACTCTGGAGGGGTATCTGACGTTGATTTGGATGCCCGCAACCGAGCATCCTTCCTAGCCTTTGCAACAGCAGCCATCTCAGCCATTCGATTTCCAGATATTGTATCTGTGGAACCTGCCGAAGAAAAACGATAAGGATCAGGAGATATGAACTAAAGTGAGTTAAAGTCCATACCCGATCTCTCCGACTCAGATGAGCCTGAGCTAGAGAATATCTCTTTCGGGGCAGGGACACCGGTCCTGCCCGCTATTCCTATCTCTAGCAGCTTCTTCTCCCGAAGTATGTCTATACTTTTAAGAGTTTTTCGGGAGGGGGAAGCATTGTCAATGTATTGGCAATATCCTGATGGGAATGGTTGAATCGAGTTCGATCCAACCTTCCGATGTCAGGATGAGTAATTAAAGGAGACACCTTCAACAGGTCCTCCCTCGGAATGTCTATCCAGACATAGCAGGACTCTCATTCATGAAAGGAATCCTCCTTGTCAACGATGACACATTCCTTTGTACGGGTCGCAATATAATATAATCTACGACAACCGAGCAACCTCTTTCCCTTTCAGAATCCCACCAAAAAGAGGTTGAAAAAATGTTTCTGGGTCGGTTCTACTCCCCGTCTATAACAATAAAAAATAAAAGATATTATATATACGTAACTTCCCGGAAAAAGAACGTAGATCAGGCATTGGATCTCCCGAAGTACGGCCACTACAAAAGGATGAAGCGGGAATCGCAGGCCGCACTTCAGGGAGGCATAGCTAACGGGCAAGGCGTTAGTAGGAACGTTCATCTCAGCGGAAAGGAAGTAAGGAACGTCCTCCTTCCCCCTCCAGATGGAATAGTGGGATGGAATAGAGAACTTGACCCGAAGTTCTTCGATGTCAATCTCAGAAACGAGGGGATATCTAGCCTTACGAGGTACCATAGGTGGTTACCTTAAGATTTTTCGAAGGAAAGGGAGGTTTTGAAATGCATGAAACAGAATCGCTAGAGAGTGTTAGGGCTCAGAGATTTCACGCAAAATGGCAACGATGGTTGCACAATACCCAAATCCCAGCTATTATATTCTCACCTTGGCCACTCACAGGGTGACACGTCACTGCTGCAGGCGGCCGCAGTCTGACGACATGTCCTCCCTTCAGAATACGGAAAGGTGCAGACTACTGTTAAAGTTCAAATTACACTTTTACCCATAGCCGTTACTGCTTTCAAATTTGAAAACTAACATTCTAAGAATTCGCTAAGTGCATGATCGGTCTTAGGGACGCTGTCACAACTGGATCGGGTACGGTCCTCCGTTAGTTCGATCGGACATTCTTGCCTTAAACGCTCCCAGTCAAATGGTCGAACTCATATCACCATAGCGATAGCGATAAAGTCCGAGGGGCTAGTGATGAGAGTTTCGAAACCCGGTACCCCGAACCGGTTAGGGCCCAAGCCATTGCAGATTGGCCCAAGTGACGGAAGCCGAACCTAAAGGCCTCAAATCCAACTTCTACTAGAAATCCGACCCAACAAGGATAGCTGGACCCAAAGGTTCACTTAGCCAAAAAGCTCATACTCAGTGATCGGGATCGGAGGTAAGTATTGCATATGGCCCATCGCTTCGGGGATCGATATGATGGATCGGTCCAAACGGTTACAGCCCACGTGTCTTGCGCTCCAGGCTTAACCACGCCTTCCACGCTTCGAGCCTGATCACGCAGACTACACTTCGGTCTCATCCACGTTTTCTAGCATGAGAAAACGACCTTGTCAGAGGCAGTTACAGGACGTAGATTACACGAGATTTCAGCTCTATAAATACAAGGCTTGACGACGGAATAAAAGAGGACCTTTTTGGACGCGCAAGATCAGCAATTACTCTGCTGGTTTTTCTCTTTAGCGCTTTCTTTTCCCTTGCCATTTTTCATTAGCCTTCTCGTTTGTAATGAACTGTTTCATTATGGAATCGGCTAAGAGTGTTTCTTGTTCTTAGCCAAGTGGTTTTTCCCCCTTTTCTAGATGTTTTCCACTCTAAAATTGATGTGTCGATTTCCTCTTTTATTCTTAATCGTTTCCCCATTTCAAATAAATTAAAACCGAGTTCGTTCTGCAACGAACCGGACAACTATTGATACCCTTGGTTTTTTAACCACAACATACATTACTTTCCTCTCATCCCTACAATAATATCCGGACACTTATAAATTTAATATTATTTTTATATATATAATTGTTTTTCATGTAAATATTAATTCTTTATCATGATATTCTTGTTGTATAACTCATCTTTATATGTTAAATTGATGGTTGCATTTTTTACGAGTGTAGACATTTAAAAATTTTGGTTACTTTGTCATTGTGTTCTAAACTAAAGTGTAATCGATCATGTTAAAAACTAAAATAACGTGTCGACTAAAACACTAACCAAAGATCGAACCGAATAAAATCGACGATTAGTTGATCCGGTTTTTTTAAGTAAAATCATAATTAAAAATCGATTAATCGAATCGATTAAAATGAATAAATCAGTAAATCGATCATTTTCGCATAACTCGTATCAAGAAATTGTAATATATAAAATACATATATTTATATATTGTAAATTTATATATTATAATAATTATTTTTAAATTTTTTTTATATCATTGAGGAAAGAGAGTGAGGATGATCTCTTTACTCATCGAAACAAAGGAAAGTGCCACATGAGTACCTAGTCAAACTGGCGTCCATGGATGTGGATGACCTTAAGTTAACTGTAATTTTGTCCGCGACTTAAACCATTTTCATCGTATACATCTCTCTACACATCATCATTCTTGCACATCCACATCGTATTCTCTTTCAACTTCTCAAATTTCTCACTCATCCATATCATTTTTTATTTCTTTTTCATCCATATCATCTCCACTCTTTAAATTTAATTTATCTTTTTATCTCATCAATTTTATCTAATTATTATTCAATTTTTCATTAAATATTACATGTAATTTAATATTTTTAAATGAGTTTGAGTTAATTTTTCATTATTACATATTCCATATTCCTATCGCTTTTTCAAAATACCAAATCGAAACAAGTTATTATTTAAATTATTGACATATTCCTATCATTTTTTGGAAATATCAAATCTAAACAAGTTACAAATTTAAATTATTGAATTAATCTAATATACATCATTTTAATATCATTATATTATTAATTATAATATTACAAATATTAAATATATATAATATTTAATTGATTATATATATAGTTAAATAAATATAAATTATATAATAAAATACATAATAAAACCAAAATTTAAAATTTAAAAATTCATTTCCACGGACAAGGAATGTCCAACTCTTGTTCGTCTACCATATATTACTGTTGTCACATTAATGTCCATGGTTACATGGGTGCTAATGTGGTAGAAAAATAAGTGGACAAAACCGTATTTTCATATGGTTTTGTCCGCCGTTACATATAGTCTTACTCATAATGAGTGTACTATTTATCCGAAGATTTCAAATAACAAACTACTTGTAGTGTAAAACCAAAAATAAGGCGAACTATTAGTAAAACATGGAACCTGAACATTAAGAATTTTGAAACAAAAAACTAACCCTCTATAAAAAAGCAAGTGAGTGTTTCCAGAACGCAAACACAATATCAAAGCGATAAGCAAGTGGTGATTCAATTGAATGCACGTGATTAATTATAAATTAATCTAACCACTCTAGGGAATCATCAATTCTGAGGAAATTTATTTGAATATTGAAATTCAATTTATTTTCTAAATTCATCACACCAAGAATTTCACTTGAGAAATGTTGTTCTAATGACCTAGGTATTGGATACCTAATAAATCATTAAATGTATGTTATTCTATGAAAACAATATCATTAGTACGATACACTTGAAGGCAACATATTCCACTAAGAAATTTCAAATATTTCACTAAAAAAATCAACCCTAAACAATAATTTTGTAATTTCATAAAAGCCACCTAAACCCTATATCATTTTAAACACTAAATGCAAAACTTCAACAAAACTCAAAACCCTAAATTGTACAAGACCCCAAATTATCGTATACACTAAACCCTAAACATTAATTCCAACCTAAGAACCTAGAACACATGTCAAATAACATATTCATTTGATCAAACTACTAAAAAAATATGTTACCGACCAGATAACGGAGGAGGTGCGTCAAAGACAAACGTGCGATGGAAGACGAATGGTCGCGATCGGCCACCACGTGCAATGTGGCCATGTGCGACGTCGGAAGATGGGGTGTTGCCGGACATCGGGATGCATGCGAGTGCTGGACGATGACAACAATTATACACAGCGGGACATGACGACACGAAAACTTGGGGTTTAGGGGGGAAGAAAATGCAACACGAAACCATGAAACATGAATAACAAAATTTACATTTGCACATCCAAATCACGAAATGTGACATTTTTTCCTACATGTACACGATGTGGACATGTTTTGTAATTTGGAATTGCGATATAATTACCATGTGTGAAATGCAATATTTTCAAAACCGGTACATGCAGGTATACCGAACAAGTTCATAGTATCTGTATACCGGATATGTATCAAATATGTACTGGAATAATAACTAAATTAAATTATTAAAATAGAACAAATGCAAAATTACGTAACTATTCTCAATTTATATTGTTCATAATTTAAAAAAATAAGAATAAAAAAATTCTAAAAGCTTCATATATCTTTTTTATAAATCCAACAAGTTAGATCCGATCCGACTTGCTAAAACTCGTACCGACTGATATTTTGTCAAAATTTCGGTCTGGACCCATACGTTTGAAATTTCCGATATGCTGAAAATTTCAAAGATCAGAGAAATGAAACAAAATATAAAACTATTTTAAAAAATAGGATAGAAAAACTTGGTTCCGTACTTTAAGGAAATATAAATTAGTTTCTATTTTATAAGGTTTGAGAAAGTATGGATTAATTTAGCAATTGTGACTTGTAACCCACAATTTGTGAGGAAGGGAGGGAACTAGCGGAGGGGCCAACTCATTGATAAGGATCACAGTTACGTGAGCTCACAACCTCCAAAATCCCTACAGAATCCGCGTTTGCTTATATAGTTTTCTCTTTCAGTTTATATTCTTTGCGGTAATCGAAGAAGCACAATCGATTTTAGGGATTTTGTTTCGGATCTGTAGCGAAGATCGAAAAATGAATTGTAGGAATATGGAAGAGTTTTGGCCGATTTACATGAATCATCACTCGAAACCAGCGACAAGACGATGGCATTTTATAGGGACTTTATGCAGTATTCTGTGTTTGATTTACTCTTTACTGTTCAAACATTGGTTTGTGATATTTGCCCCGTTGTTTGGATATGGATTGGGTTGGTACAGTCATTTCTTCATTGAGGGCAATACTCCAGCGACTTTCAGTCATCCTTTTTGGTCACTTGTTTGTGATTTAAGAATGTTTGGATTGATGTTAACTGGGAAAATGGATAGAGAGATTAAAAGACTTGGAAAAAGGCCTGTATTGCAACCATACTGATAATTTGTGGTACGCCGCCCTACTCCCATTACAATATTGTGTCTTTGCTTTGTTGGGCTTATTTCCTTATAGTATATAGTAGTGGCTTGAATGATTGTAATACTAACAGTAACAATTCGTTTCAGATTTCTGTGTAATATGTTTGTTGGTTGTATATTATCATTACAAAAACTATGGTTGTATCTTATTTCATTGATGAAGTTGATAAGGTTAATGGCATGCTTGTTTCTGATTTCCGCATTGAAAATATGAAAGCAGATTGGGATTTGAGATGGATTTTGATAGAAATGACTCATTGTAGAACCAAACATGCTCATTATTCAACTAGTCATGAGCATTTGGTCGCATGAATTGGAACTAAGAGTGTTGTAGTTTCTTTATAGAGGTATTAACCGTCATCGAATTCCAACCAAATTGACGATTTTAGATTTATTGTTGTGGTGGAGACATGGAAAGATTTAATGTAGAAAACCTCAAAGGATGACGGGGAAAAATCAGGTGTCGAGGAGACGAATTCCCTCAACAAAGGTTTTATCGCGATAAATCATGGTACAAGGATATAAGGGAAACATGGCTAAAAAAACACAAATACAAAACGCTCTCACGCTCCAAGAAGTTTGATCCAAAGGTCTTAGGTCCAAAATTCCATCGTGGTCCTTATGAAATTGTATAATGAGATTCACCTACCGGACCAATACATAAGACTAGCACACCATGATACGAGACTTGAAGCCAGAAAGCAATCCAATCCAAGACAAATTTTGCGCAATCTTCTGTTATCATATCCAAAAAATTATGTAATTTCTTTCTCTACACAAGCTCAAGACCAGTTAACCGTACAAGACCGCTCCAATACTTTGGTCCATAGCATGCTCAATTCTTTCTCGGGTCTAGTTGTCTATTGGGCAAGGCCCATCATATTGTACCTGGTTCGAGGTTCCCATCAAAGAGTGTCCAAACCGAATCCATTATATTAACAAACAATTATAGAAACAGTAACTCTGAATCTGGACAAAAAAACACAACTGTGTCAAATCGAAGTATATGCATAGTTTTACATGTCGAGCCTTAAAAGTTACTTGGGCACATGAATAAAATTAGCAAAATTCATTGTTCAACAGGATGACAAATCCTCCAAACAAGTTGCATTGGTTCACAATGTACCAGCCTGGGATTAAAGAAACAAACAGGTTCATTCGAATCACCTGAGTCTTCCTTCATATAATCATAAGTCCGTATTGCGAGAAAATGATGGCAACGGTGGCACGCCTTCCTGGGGACGCTGAATGATTAGTATAACAAACACTCCAAGCATTGGAAGACCAATAAGCCATTTCAACAATTTGTAGTAATGCATGTGGAATGTAATAGAGAAGTCATCATAAAAGTAGAGTCCATTCTTGTCAACCATCTCAACCAATACGCTTCCTGATGTTCTTACTCCTACCGTAGGGAGTTTAACCTTATGAATCCCAGGGTGATCGAAGATTTGATTATGCTTAATTGTTCTCTCCCCTTGGTAGTTACCAGGAACCAACAAACTTATCTGCAGTTACATGAAAAACGAGAGACGATTAGGAACGTGTAAGGATTCATTTGACATGAATACTTGAGGATGAATCCGTACTGTCACATTGTAAGGTGCTTGGGATCCAGAAGGGAGTCTGTATTTATCCACAATCTCCACTTCAACCCAAAAGTTCTTTCCTTCTTCATCCCGGAAACTTCGTGAAGAAGGCGTAAAATAAATTCCTTGGCGGTTTTTTCGGACTGCTACATTATTTCTTCCCTGAGTTTGTGATCTCCAAGTCTGTGATCATTAAAATTCACAAGTGTAATTTAATTTATAAACAATGAAATTAAACATACGAATACTTTCAGAAGTACCCTACCTTGAGAGGATGGTAAGGTGAAGGAGTTGAAAAACAGAAGACATTTCCATTCATGGTGGCTACTACAAGATCTAGATCATCCCCACCGTCTACATTGTCGGCCAGAACCATACTATATCTGCCATTTAGAAGATCTTATAAAATGAAAGATTAACGAGCGCATCACTTTTGTCAAATAAATCTCAAGCATTCTTACGAAGTTTCTCCAATATCGACAACATCAGCACATGATGTGGGCCCATCGATGAGGTACAAATACCCATCAAATGACGTGGTAACAATAGTAAGTCCCTTATTCTCACCACGTTTGCTCAAATCAACTAGAAGAACTTGATTCATAACTCTACCATGTGTTTTAAAAGGATATGGACGTACATGTGATCCATCCTTGCCACTAAGGACATATATGTTACCAGACATAGTTGGAACAACAAGATCAGTGTGACCATCACCATCCACATCTCCAATGCTGGGACCCTTGAGACAGTAAATAAAAGCTTAATACAAAATCATAAAACATAAGCCAGCATTTCTCGTAAGTACCTGAGGAACGTGGCTCTTTAGATGTGTTTCCCAAATTTCTTTTCCCTGTGGCGTCCAAGCAGCAACATTCCCATGGACATCAGTGGTCACTTATTCAATTTTTCCATCATCATTGATATCAGCTGCAACTACTGCACCTTGAATTTCAGCCATTTCCAGTGGAAACTTCTCTCTGGTTTTGCCTGGATAGAATATAACATTAATGATATAACAAAAAGAGCAATTCGTGGTAACGTAGAACTTGACTCCACTACAACGATTAATGCAAAGATGTTATATTTATTATAAAAAAGACATGTATGCCATATAATGATGTGAATAAAAGAGAGATCATATAAATGACTACTCACCCTTATGGTCCAAGACATAAAACAAGCCAAAAGAAGTGCCAACGAGAATATCCAAATTTCCATCGCCATCCAAATCAACAACTGAAGGAGATGAATATATGTAGGCACGAAATTTTGTATCGTCGGTGCTCAGATCCAATTGGGTCGTCCACTTAACTTGTCTTGTGTCAAGATTGAAGACAACAATTCCACCAGCAACAAATTTACCAATGTCAATACCCCCAAGTTCCTTCAAATGGTCAGGGTTGTCATAATACCTGAAACACCTCATAAATATCAGCCAAATAAACTCAACAGAGTTCAATAGAATGATAAAAGCTAATGATGCAAATAAATGAAAACTTCCTACAAAGTGCACTTATACAAAAATTAAAATCATTATAATAATTGAAAAGTCATTCTAAATGTTATAGGAGTTTCAAACATGCAACAAAACAGTGTACAACTGTCTACTCATTTGAACAAACTCACTCTCGGTCAAAGAAGTAAGATACAGCAACAACCATCTCTGAGATCCCGTCGTTATCTATGTCTGCTATCACCTGTAAAGAGTCAGAATAAAATTAGATTAATAGCAACAAAACCAGGAGGAAGATAAAAATCCAGCTTACCGGAGTGCAAAGCACATGTGCATCAATGTGAACATAATCCTCCAATTTCTCATGCTGATTTTCAGTCCATTCCTCATCTCCCCACAGTGATTCATCAACATAATCATCATAATCGTAGTTATACTCATCTGCCAACTCACTTGAATCCCTTAGCAATTCAAAGGATGAATCAGCATCTGCTTCTAGATCTCCATCATTTTCCACGGTTAATGTTTGACCTTTTCTGTTACCTTCTGAAGTTTGATCTTCAAGAAGCTTTCTTCTAGCAGTTTTTGCATTTCCTTCATTTTTTGCATTCTCAGATTCAGACACTAAAAGAAAATAAGTAGTGTTTGACTGTGTTCCGATCTCTAAATTACCGGATGAAGCGGGTGTACTGTTTTTGGTCCCTTGGTTCTCTAGATTAAATGCATCTGGCTGATGATGTCCAATATCAGAAGACAAGTTGCTTTTAGAAGAATCATTCTGGATTGCATCTGAAACCAGATTTGATGAATTGGACAAAATTGAAGAGTTTGACTGACCTGCAGCAGCAAAGAACTTGCCAAACTGAAATATTGGTCCTCGAAATAATTTTGAAGATGAAATGCAACCACAGTTATTCAAAAAAATTGAACAATTTAAAGCAACGTTGAAATTGTAGTACATAAATAATTGAAGGATGAGTCAGTTAGGCACCATACGAGCTAATGAATCATCCATCAGCACCTCTTGGGTCAGAAGGTTGTCATGGACATCAGGATGCGAACGATTAACAGGATCTGGATGCAATCCCACATACCAATCCTTTTTAACCTTTAACCTCGGAATCACAAGTTTATCTGACATCATGTAGCCTGAAACCCTTTTTTTAAAGTTGAGATAGTAAGCTAAGTCTTTTGAATTTATGAAATGGAAAAAAGAACACTTAGGATGAGCAGTACTCAATTACCTGAAAAAAAGCACTTCACCATTGTAGGTGGCCAGTGCAATTTCTCTAACACCATCCTTGTCAATGTCATAGAGCAGAGGACTAGAGTGAGCAGTTGACTGATGGAAAGCCGGCCATCCTGATAAATTATACAATCAAAATTAGTCATTGACCACGTTATTTGCAGCTTTTGAAAAACTGATTTTGACTTGGGTAATTGCATTAAGAGAAATTATAGAATAAAACAGTAAAATTGGATCTTAAAATTAGGGAAGGAAAAATCATGTCCACGATGATCAGAGGTAGCTGCTATTTATGTGAGATTCATTATCCATCCAAATTATAAGTTAAAGTCACAAAATGTACATCATGAACTATTTCGGACAAGCATTGCAAAAGGTATAGGACTACCTGGCAGTTTATCCCCATCAGAACCCTCAAGAACTTCCAAGTAATGCACAAAGGAAGGCACAACTACTTCAAGCTTCCCATCACTGATCAGAAAGCATAATTCACATAAAAGTCACAAAAAGGATCTAGCATAAAACCCTTTCTAAAAACAACAACTAAACCATAAAGTTGCAGAATTTTTAAAAATTTGCAGTACCCAATCGAAGACTAATGAAAGGATAACTGCATGCACAACGTACACCTACACACGTGTATTCCTTATTCCTTAATTCCACACATCATAGATGGGGTTCAAACCAAGGAATTTTAATGAATTAGCCCCAGCATTACCCACCTATTAATATCTGCAATCAATGGCGATGCATATATGCTAGAACTCACTTCATTCTGCCATCGAAGCTCCAGATGCTGAGGACATTGCGTATTTAAAAGCTTGTCCTCATCCCTGCAGTTCAAGAAAATATGATCCAGCAACTGTAATTTCCTCATCGAAAATGTAAAATGAAAACAACAGCATAGTGCATGTAAATTCTACTAGTTCTTGTCCCATCACGCCATAGTCAAGACACCTTAATTATTTCAATAGCATAGTAATCATCCAAATATATTACAACTTAGTGCAGACTAAATTTCAGTACTCACAAATCTGGATAACCAGCGGCATCATCAGAGGCCTCACGGTCTCGAAATTTGTTATTTTTCGCTTCCTCCGTTTGCGAAACACCATAATCAAGACATAGACACGATAGCGTGAACACAACAAAAAGAAAAAACCAAATTTTCATGAAGTAGACACGGAAACAAAGAGATTTCTACAGCAACGAGGTAGAACGAACTAGAAAAGAAATAAGGGAAAATCAAAAACTCTCGAAAGATTCAAAGCCCTAATTCGGGGTTTTGTAAATTATGTGTATTAAGGATTCCAATTTCGAAGAGGAACTTCCAAGGGAAACAATCACTCAACAAATCGACACTGAAAAATGAAACTTTAGATGAATGGACCGGTATACAGGAAATTTGGGGTGGACAGGCTTAGGCGGGTATTTTCTGGCATGTACTCGTATTTTGCGGGTCGGTTGGATTTTGTTATAAAAAAAATAAAATATAAATATTTTATAATTTAATTAATTTTAATATTCCGATACAGATCCAATACATATCCAATATATCGGTCGATACCGATTTTTAAAACATTGCTTTAGATAAGAATTTTATTAATTAAATTTACATTGATTTGTTTGTAATACTGGTAGGTGGATACATAATTCATAATTATTGACTCTATGATTAAAATCTCACACCAAAAAATACATCATATTTTATTATTCATAAATTTTTTGTTGCAAAAACAATATAGAATCCAATATTAATATTAAATAATGATTACATTACTAGTTGTACTAGCTAATTTTATACAACTTTCAATGGTCTATTACATATAAGTTGTTCTATTTCTATTGGTAATTAGTATATCTCCAAATAGAAGAGCATAGATCTTTAACTTTCTCGATTATGATCATCGATCCTTAACACTTTTCACCAATTTTTCGAAAATTTATTCGGTGTCACGATGAATTTGAATTTGTTTCAAACTTTTCAATTTGAAAAAAAGTAATTTACATAGAGGTAGGATGACCATGGATCGGGATCTATTCATGTCTAGTTAGATTAAGACTCGAATCATTTACATCATTATTACTCAAATTCGTTCTAAACTTATTGTTCGTATGTGGTGGGTTTAGATATATTTATAGGTCATAATGATTTTTTATTATATATAAAAAAATAAACAAATCAAAATCATTAAAGAAACATTCATGATTAATTTATAGAAGCAACAAAAGAAATATTAATTATATGAAACCATTGATATGTAATTATCATTATAAAAACAAATCTTTAGTTAGGTAGTCATATCTTGTTTTTCAAACATATATAGACATTATTCTTCTCCATATAAAATAATATCATCATAAATATAGTCTTTATTAAACAATAGATTAATTGATAAAAATGAGAAATATAATATTTGTAGTTTAAAATTGTGTATTTTGATTATTTTATTTATCCAAGTGTTAGTCGAATTTGAGTTTCGTTAGACCGCATAATATCCGATCTTAGTTAATCTATTGTATACCCGAACCAAACTCATATAATTATAACTAGACCCGTGTAATCGGGCTTGATTAATCAAGTTCGGGTTAGATAATATATTAATTGATAATAATGATTATATTTACATTCTTATAATAATTATTTCTAAAATATCATCAGATGTCACTGGTATTTTAGTAAAATGAAATGTGTCCAGTGTCAAACTTAAAAGAATTAAAATAATTGTCATTAAAAGATTACATGTTTATTAAAAACTCGAAATAATAGCCGTGATAATTACTGTTGCAACAACCATTATTTATCCGTCGAATCATCGCTGACAACGCTAAGTAGGTGAAAACAATCGTTTCTTATGTATGTGATTTCCTCGGTAAGGCTGATTTGCATTTTGTACTTTGCTAATTGCACTCAATTTGTAGCTGTAGGTGAGAGCTTTTCTCATTATGGAGGCCGTTAGTTTCACGGCGGTTTATTTCAAGCCTCGGACTTATAGACAAGGTTTCTTAGGGCAACCGAACGATTCTGTATGTAATGATTCGTGTTTTGCTTTCATTTTCATTGTTTATCACGTTTTTAAGATTGTTTTGTGCTCCTGATTATTCGGTGTATTTTCTGAATTCATGGTTACGAGTTTATGTGTTGAACAGTGATTTAGTTGATGGTGATGTTAATAGTATATGATCCTCGCAAATTGATGAAATCAATTGAAAAAGCGATACTGGCCTTTTAATTCTTCATCAAGTAAAATAGAGAATCTTGTGTGTTTATTTTAGTTTTAGCTACTTCTTTTTATTCGTCATGTGGATTTGGTTAGTTCGTGTTTAGATTGCTTTGCTCTCTTGATTATTTGATTGGCTTCCGGTAGCGCTTATTCTTCCCATGTGCAGTTTGGTTTTCTTCTTTTTATTTCAACAGCAAGAGTCTTGATTTTATCATGATATTTTCCTTCATGATTGCAGTCAATGCTTGATTACAGAGAACGTAGACAACCGCTGAGTTGCAGCTTGGGACACAATTCCAATATGCTTTGCAACAAGACATCTGGATTACTTTCAGATAAGAGTTTCAGAGTGCATGGAGATCCTCTACCGATTTCACAAGTTCAAACTCCACGGTATATGCTTCATCTTTTGAATATATTTATTTTCAATGTTTTCTGTGTTTACGCTTCATATACTCCATCAAAAGATATATTTTTTCTTTGTTCTGTTGGTTGATTAGTATTTTTGTAGCATTCATCATTCTGCATGCTCTTATGTGTTAGTATCCAGACATTAAACCTGAAGTTCTACATTTTAAAAGCTTAATTGCAAAATTATCCTGCATACTAGTCAATTTTCCTGCTTGGATCTATTAGAACATGATTTTGTGTAGATACAAGTTTGATTAGTCATTTTACACACATATTCATATGTTTTTGCGTGTTATTAGTTTGTATACAACTGCAACATGAACTCGTGTATTTACGACATGAATACACATTGCTAGAACATGGAATAACTTAGTTACACCTTTATTCATATGGTTAAACTTTAGTTCACATGATTATGACATGAGTTAATTTTGTTATTAGCGTCAACCTTTTCAGAACAGTGATTTTTAACGAAGCATCAAGATCACGTGTACTGGTTTCTTGTCAAGTTACTAGAGAAGAATCTGGTGGAACTTTGAGTGGTGAAAGCATCTTAAACAATGAATTCACTTTAGAGCAACAACTCGGGGTCGCCATACAAGAAGAGAACTACACTCAAGCAGCGAAAATCCGAGACAGCATAAGACATCTCCAAGAGGACAGCAAATCTGGAGTTCTAGCAGCAAATGCAAGATTCTACAATTCATTCACAAACGGTGATTTAGCCTCTATGCAGTCTCTCTGGTCAAAATGCGAGAATGTATGCGTTGTGCACCCCGGTGTTAGTGGCATATCTGGTTACAATCTCGTAATGGGAAGCTGGGAATTCGTGTGGGCGGACTACGAATTTCCACTGGATATCCAAACGAAAGATGTTGAGGTTCATATTAGAGGCGATGTTGGTTATATTACATGCATTGAAATGGTTAAGACAAAGGGATCCAGCAGTTGGGGGAGACATTTTGTAACAAATGTGTTCGAGAAAATTGATGGTAAGTGGTTTATATGCATTCATCATGCTTCTTATGTGGATCTCTAAGTTTTTTTTACGAGTGTTTCGAATTGGATTTAGATTGATTCGAAATGCATTAGATTGTGGCTTGTGTGGTGTGTTGAAATATAAAATATCTCACATTGGATTTGGGATGAAATTTGGAATGGTTTATAACAAGTAAAATGATAACATAGTAATTGAATTGAATAGGGTATCATAGTAATTGATTTGTTCAAGTTATTTAATTAGTGATCTTTTTCCCTTATATTTCATATATATGGATTTCCATTATAATTTGGATCAGACTCTAACTCTATAATTCCAAGTATTCTCATACACTATCTAAAATTATGCAATGGAATAGCCGTTATCATTCTCCTTGGATTATTGCTGCACATTTGATTATTTTTATTATCAATAATATCACCATTTCTAAAAAGTCCATAATTCATCCTCCACTATAACTACTTTTTCAATAATTTGTACTTACCTCGTGCTTCATTTTATATGTAAGGTGTCTTTATTTTTAAATGATAATATGTTTTAAAATTGAAAATATATTTTATAATGCATCATCTATTCTTATTTTTTGAAAACTCAATGGGCTTGTTTGGTATAGTGTTAAGAAAGTGCGGTGATGTGTGATGAATGTGAGATAAATTGTGGTGAGTTGAACGCATTTACAATAACATGATTTTAAAATTTGTTTTGTAAAAAAAGCGGTATGATGAACGTGATTTTAGTAATAGTACATATTTACCCTTAAGATAAGATAGTGTAATCAAATGTTTTCATACCGCTTCGATCCGGACCGGTACAATATCTACGAATTTTTAATTTTTTATTAAAAAATTATTTTATTTTTTTCATGGTCGACCCGGAAAACCCGGGTTCCGACCACGAAACCTGATACCTGTCGAAATACTGGTGTCACCCGTTATTTGCCATATCCACCAGTATATCGGCGGTATACCTGTCGGTATCAAAACATTGGTCTAACATGAAAAGTCTGATAACGAGAGATAAATATAAAATTTTCATATTGGTTAGGACAATGGTATGTCGGCTGGTACCATTTTTTATTTTTTTTAACCTTTAAAAAAATTAAAATAATAATATCAATGTTTTCATGTTAGTCCAAAATTCCGTACCGATCCGAAGTGATATGAGCGGTACGGTCGGTATATTGGGCGGTATCTATTTTTATTTTAATTTATTTTTTAAAAATATTAATTTTTTATGGTCGGACCCTGTAAAACCCTGATATCGACCCTAATATCCTGTAACGGGCTGTAGAAAAAAATATCGATACTGCCCGAAATTTGACGATATACCGTATGGTATGAAAACATTGAATATTATTTTATTATTTTTTAGGGTTAGAGAAAAATTAGGATCCGATACTAACATGATACTAGGCGATACCGGTCGGTATTACACCGATATAAAAACATGTAATATAATGAAAACCTTAAGTAATATGTATTACTAATAAGGACATTTTAGTCTTTTACAAAATCGCGTTGGAATGGTAGTTGCTATTAGCAACGGTGGTCAAAACGCAGAAAAATAAGGGTGAACGCAACGCAATTTAGCTTATATTTTTAAAAATCACGTTTTGAGAAATTGCGTTGAACTGAATTGAGTTTCTAACGCCAACCCAAACAAACTCAATATCTAGTCTGTATACATTATGAGAATAAGAATAAAAATGTATTTATCTAATAAATTATTATAATGTATTTTTAAAATAAAAATATGTGTAATGTTATCTGGTGTAATAATGAGTTTTAAAAGGATAGAAGTGTTAATGTAGAAAATTATATTGTGAATTCATTATAAATAATAAAAAATATTTTTATCTATTAAATATTAACAACATTAAATCACACTTTTATTGAATTCAAGCAATTTATAACACATAACCATGTTCCGAATTTGAGAATATATCTCAAATATTCAACTTCAATGTTGAATGGGTGGTATGATGGCACCACGGTGTATACAATAATGTTGTATATGGGGGGTCTCAATAGTAATATGATGTGTTATTATTTGGCTCTCAGGTTGGATTTATTTTTACTTTTTCTCATTTTTTTGTAATTATCCAAGTTTGAGAATCCCATAGCAACTAAATAGTATTTCCTATAACTCTTGAGCAAAAATGTTAATATAAAAATAAAAGAATAGACACATTATGTTTATATACTCTAATATATCACTAACATAGCGTTGGTTTTGGATATTTATATTGATCATGTATAACGTAACGAGAAAATATCATATTGTCATGTGAAATACATTTATAACCAATCATTACAAAGAGAAAATGCATGTTGATATCGCAAATAGCAAGAACGTTTTGCGACGAAACATCTTTCCTATCAATAAAATGAGACAAAGTAGCTTCAATGTGAGTTCCATGGATAACTCCTATGTCAACTTTAAAGTATGAATCATATTTAAAATTTGGAAAGTATACAGGGGTACACTCCAGAGAGTTTTCGGTAGGAACAATTTATTTACAACCATATTCGTACATACCGTAAAGACATTATAAAAGTATGTTTAAAGTTTATCATTTCTCACTGAAAAACTCTTACATATCTTTATTGTTTTGTATCTTATCCACCATTATAAGAAAAATATCTACATTTTCTTCAACATTTATATATTTTAGTTTTTCCAAACCAAATTCGTTCCTAAGTATATCACAAAGATGTAAAAATATAGGTATATTCATGCAAAGCGATCATATGCTCTTATATCATAACCAATGAGTATTGATCATAACTCCAATGTCACGAGGATAGTTGAGTTGATCCTGAATTCATATAGTTTTTTTCAATCATCCTTCTTTCAAATGTTTAAATGTTGCTTTTGACATTAATTTTTATTTATTTATTTATAGACTTCTTGTAATATTTTGTAATATTTAAAGTATTTCAACTTGTATCAATTAACATTTTATAATTGTAAATATTTATGGTGTAATATGCAGATAATAATATTCAATTAATATATAATGCTAAACACATAAAATACAAAAAAATGTAAATCCCAACAATGATAGTCATAAAATGTCTAAATTAATTTTCAAAATTAAAATTAAAAAGAAAAAAAATGTTGTATCGTGCAAGAGTGATGATGACTTACTATTATTGAATGCTGAATTAAATAAATGTGTAGTTTACTTATTTGCGAAATGACAGAATAATTAATCTAATCTAAAGTGATGAGTCATGACCATGTGATGTCTTGGCTTTTGGTATTTCATCGTCACCCTTACGCTCTCTGTTAAATGATTCCGTCAATGACTCCGGCGGCGGCTAATCTTCTCTTCCTAGTTTTCTTTCTCTCCTCCTCCGTATGCCACGGCGAACTCCCCGGAGAATGGCAGCTTCTAGTAACAGACGCCGGAATTGCGTCTATGCATACGGCGGTGACTCGGTTCAACACCGTCGTCCTCCTCGACAGAACTCACATCGGTCCTTCTAGAAAACTCATGCCTAAAAACCGTTGTCTTGTGAATCCGGTTAATCCACGCCGTAAAGATTGCACCGCTCACTCTGTTCTTCTTGATTTGGAAACGAATACGATTCGTCCATTGACGATTTTGACTGATACGTGGTGCTCCTCCGGCCAATTTATGCCAGACGGAAGCTTGATTCAGACTGGCGGCGATTTAGACGGGTTTAAGAAAATTAGAAGATTTACTCCTTGCGATAAGGATTTGTTATGCGATTGGGAGGAGCTTCAAGAGCATGAATTGTTGAATGGAAGGTGGTACGCCACGAACCAAATTCTTCCCGACGGGAGGATTATAATCGTTGGTGGTAAAGCGGCGAACACTGTGGAGTTTTACCCACCGGAGTCGGAAATCGGCGCCGTGAATTTCCCTTTTCTGGGTGAAGTTCAAGACAAACAGATGGATAATCTTTATCCCTACGTTCATCTTCTTCCCAGTGGAGAACTCTTCATTTTCGCGAACAACAAAGCGGTGAATTACAATTATGAAACAAATGTCGTCACCAGATATTTTCCGGTACTGGAAGGCGGCCCTCGGAACTACCCATCTGCTGGTTCTTCCGTGATGCTTGCTCTCTCCGGTGATTACTCATCGGCGACGGTGGTTATCTGCGGAGGAGCAGTTTACGGGGCGTATTTAGAGAGAACGACGGATACCCCGGCAAGGGGCGGCTGTGGTCGGATTGAAGCTACCGGAATTGACCCTAAATGGGAAACGGAAAGTATGCCGTTCGGAAGAATAATGGGAGATATGGTGATGCTTCCCACCGGAGAAGTGATGATTATCAACGGAGCTCAGGCCGGAACTCAGGGATTTGAGTTGGCTTCAAACCCGTGTTTGTACCCGGTTCTGTACCGACCCGATCAACCATTAGGGCTCCGGTTTATGACTCTGAATCCCGGTTCAACCCCTAGAATGTACCATTCGACGGCGAATTTGCTGCCGGACGGTAGAATTCTACTCGCCGGGAGTAATCCTCACTACTTCTACAAATTCAACGCAGAATTTCCAACGGAATTGAGAATCGAAACTTTCTCGCCGGAGTATCTCTCGTCGGATAAATCTAATATACGCCCTACTTTATTAGAATTGCCTGAAAAAGTAACGTACGGATCCACCTTCGAGGCGGTGGTTTTGGCTGAGCTTCCGGTGGTGGGATTTGTGGAGGTGAACCTTGCGAGTGCGCCATTCGCCACACATTCGTTTTCACAGGGACAGAGGTTGATTAAACTGTTGGTGGAAACGCCGGCGGTAGAAGGCGGCGGTGTGAATAGGATAAGGTGCGTAGCTCCGCCTACCGGAAAAGTAGCGCCGCCTGGATATTATATGGTATTTGCTGTCAACCTTGGGGTGCCAAGCGTCGCCAAGTGGATCCAACTGGTACCCTGATCAAATCATTGTAAAGAAAATGTTTTTTTCTTATTTTAAATGTTATAAATCTATCTTTTTCTTTGTATTTGCAAAAGTGTTCTATTTCCTTTTGAAATTGCAAGGGCATCCCTTGTAATTTGTATACTATATCTTTTTTATTAACTAAAATATATTTGTAAATAATTTTACTGTATATAATATTTAGCATAAAATCCAGTTATTTATACAAAATACATATTTAGCAATATTTTAAAAATGAAAATTTTGATTTATTTAATTTTAAATAATTATTGATATCTTTATAAATTCGATAGTTTTTCATGATTTATCATTTCATCATTGTTTCTATAAAATTTTATTTAAATATTTTGTTATGCTAAAAATAAAAGGCGTCATTAGCATTTCATTAAATTTTATTAGAAATTAATATTATAGATAAATGGGATAATATTAGTTGATTATATTAGGATGACGCCACATGTCAAATTACCACGAAATTTTAACATTATCAAATCACGATGCATTTGATCATCGCAATCTAAATCCATGTTATTTGGGCTTATCTTTTTAACGCGCTCTGATAATTGCAATCAAAATCCATGTGTTTTTTGGGCTTGTCTTTTAATGGGCTCTGATTAAATACATTATGTGCCACCATAAATTCATCCTCGTCTACATCTAAGGCCAATGGAGGTTTCTACTCATTTTGTGTTTCAAATTCCAAATCTAAAAATCGCCACATGTGATTGCGACGCCTCAAATTTCAAAATACGAAACGAACATGTCATTGTTACATTTATGTTTTCGTATCTCGCAATTACTTCCGTAACCTGAAACTGCTAAATGAGGCAAAATACTAGTAATCATGTCTTCAAATGCTCGCATTATTCCGGTAAAGATCTCAGAATAAATATCACTTTTAACTTTTAGTCAAATTTAATGTTCATTGTTACCAATTGAACCAATATCCATAGAATATTATTCACGTGATCATTGATCAAATTACCCTCTTGATACTTTGTAAGAACATAATTGTTCTAATAGAACAATTTATTGTAATTTCTCTTTGAGAAGTTTATTCAAGAGACATTTAGATTAGAGTTCGTCACAAATATGGTTGGACACATTTTATTCGGTATAATGTCTGATAAAACTACATACTTATTGATGTTCAAATTCCAAATTAGATTAGACTTTCAAACTGTAGATATTCGCAAAACATCGATAAATGAATCTTCGTTCATCTTGTTCTTATACAAGTGATAATTCGTATCATTTAATTTAATAATATTTCTTGTCTTAAATTCCATAAACTCAATATACTTAAGAATATTGAAAATAACAAACTAATGAATTTGTATTCCAGGTTAAGTTTCATATTTATATGAGTTTGAATGGGATTCGAATTTTAGAAATAAAATAATAATATATTATTAGATATGAAAAAGTTCGAATACATTTGAAACTTGCCGTCGAACTAATATGCTTTTGTCTTGGGAACAATTTAAAATATCATCCAATCATGAAATAACACATCTTTTAGTGTCTATTTTATTTCTCTTATAGCTATTGCGTCTAAAGTTATCATACTTATACTTAAGAAAACAAAAGTAATGATACAAAGTTGGCATAACAATCATACTATCAAACTTTATCATATATTAAGGTAACTTTATCACACTTTTTAATACGTAATATCTCATAACTAACATTACATTATAATATTGCCACAAATGAATAGTGTTCTCTTAAACTTTCACAATTTAAAGCTTATAAAAAGATTCGATCATCATTCACTAAGGGAAGACATCTATTGGATATTTGATTAAACTACCAATTTTAAGAACTTAAACTACTTAAGAGATTTCGTATAAAAAATAAGGAACACTCAAGTTTTTAGAATAGTATCCGATCCAGATTCTTATCTTAGAATCGATCGTCTCGAAAATCCTCTATCGCACATACAATTTCAAATAACACAAAAGAAACTTAGTAATCTTCACACAAAAACAAACACTATAAACAATAGGCACCTTAAAGAAATGTAGTAAGTAAGACGTTTAAGGGTTACCACCAAAATAGTCGTAGCAATGACTGTTTTTCCACCAGTAGTTTCCTCACTAATATCTTCAGATCTTATGCATATCTAAAGAATCACCATCTACGTTGAGTATAAACATGTAACTCAAAATACTAGTCAGTAGGCGTCAAAAAAATTATTACCACTCGTTACCTATAAACCATAAATAGTTTTCTTTAAACGACAATCATAGATCTAATGAACAACGAAAGTCTTGAGGTTAAAAGATCTCAAGACATTCACGTGAATGTTTATGTAAGTTATGTTTTTAAACCGCGGTTGAACCGATTCGGCTCAAATTGAACTGTTCAAGTTTTGTATTTTTAAACTTATATTATAATTTAATATTTTTTTTAAATATCTTTTCTTTACTTCTATCTTAATTATTTACGGATATTCGTAATATATAAAAAAGTTTCAATTATTTTTTACAAAATTCTAATGAATTTGTTTCATTTTTTATATATTGATGAAATTCTATCTAATATTTACTTTATGGAGTAATACAAAAAATTATTGATCTTGTGAAAAATATGATATAATTAAATTTTTTGGAAGTTTTTACGGTTCAAATCAATTTTAATTATGGTTTGAACTAGTTCTTAGTGAAAATATGGTTGTTCTTTTGATTTCAAACTACCAGAAGAAGAAGCAAGACTTCTTGGTTTTTTATTGAATCATTTAACTGTTGCCGAACCGAATGTGATTGGAATCCCTAGACAGGGTACCAAGAAATGGGTTCAGCCCAATAGTTAAATTCAACCCAAGACTCTGTCCAACCACAACTAGAGACTATTGAACCCAAAAAGAAATGTTGCCCGCAATTTGCCTAGTGGTTAAGCGGTCTTTTATAGTTAAACGGTCATTGACGATGCTTTGGATAATATCGATCCTTACAACATAAGAGCGAGCTTTAAGGAAATTGCTGACCGTAATGGCAAGTGTGTATCTATGCGGCATGGACTCGTTCGAGCGACTCGGTGCGACTTGACTCGACTCGACTCGACACGACTCGGCAAGATTATAAGAGTCGTATTTTCGACTCGGCTCCAATTTGTAAATAAAATAATCACAATATAATTCCTAGATCAAAAGTCTTGAATCAAAACATAAAACACAATAAATAGTACATCAATGTTCATTTCCAAATATAACTCTTTCAAAATCAGGTTCATCGAGTGATAGATTAGCAATCTCTAATATCCCGATATCATCCAATGTTTCAAAGCCATCGCCAGCTACATCCCACATTTTATATTCTCCTTCTACATATAGTGGAGTCTTTCTTGATAAAAGACGAAGATTGTTATGAATATATACAAGATTTTCAGCACGTTTAGGAGTCACATCATTTCTCCTTATAGAATGAATAAAATTATATGTGCTTCAATTTCGTTCACATGAAGATGAAGAAGACACATGACCAAGCAATCTCAATGCTAGTCGCAAAAGATTTGGAGTACTAATTCCATAAGTATACCACCATTCAACAGGAGTTAACCGATATCTATCCACTAATGAAACTCGATTACTAAATTCATAATAACATCACAAGAACCTACAAAACTCTTGGTTTACCTCTGTTCGAGTATTCTCATCTGAATAATACTGTTCAATAAACTCTTGTCTCATTCTAACAATCAGGGGATCGAAATCTGGTCTTGGTAACTTTGGATGTTCATCTTTCCATTCTTTTGTGGTGGCCCTAAAAAATCATTTGAGTTATATAATATTAGACTAAAAACATACAATTACGAAATATAACAAGTTGTTACCTTGGATTGAGTGAATGTCCTATAGCATACAAAAGAGTACTTTTTGTCAATCTGAAATTCAAAATCTCAAAAATAACATTCCAAAACGGCGATTCAGTATCTACATCTTTCATCTCATGCACATATATAGTTTTTTTGATATTATTCATCATGGAATCCCACATGTTATATATCAAATGAAGAGACGGTTTATCTATATCACATTTTCTAATCATCTCATACAATGGATCAGTAAACTCAAGAATATATTCGATAGAAGCCCAAAAACATTCATCCAAAACTCTACCTTTAATCATCATAGCATTCTTGTGCTTTTCACCACGACTAGAAGATCATTCTTCACAAATCACTAAACTTTGCAATGAAGTTTTAAGTAATTTGAAACGATGGAGTGTAATAGCAGCATAAGCAAATCTAGTCTCAGCAATACTAAGAAATTTTAGATTAGAGAACCGATTAAACAAAACTAATCTTATGTGATGATTAATGATGAAATTTTTTACTTGTATGACCATTGTAATGATTTCATTGATCCAATGCAATTGCTGAAACGCCACAAAATTTGACTCAATGTCCTTTGGCGAGCAAATAATCTTCAAAGCAAGGTTTAAAGTATGAACCACACATGGAGTCCAAAATATGTACAACACAATAAATTAAGATTCAAGAAATAAAGCATGTACGATATATCATTGTAATATCAAATATGTAGTCACTTGAGGATATGTTTGCTCAACAAGTTCCCCCACACCCTTACAATTATTTGCATTGTCAGTTATAATTTGAACAACATTAGAAACTCCAACCTCATGGATCACATCTTTTATTAATTCATAAATGAAAAATGAACTTTTTGTTTCACCCTCACAGTTCACCGCCTTTAAAAACATTGATCCATTAGAGTTTATTGCCATGAAATTTATCAATTGTCACCTTTGTGGATCTGACCAACTATCAGTCCCGATAGTCACCCCTTTGGTTTCCCAACTACTTCTAATCGGTTCTAGTAAATATTCAATATTTGCACGTTCTTCTTCAATAAGTTTATTCCTAATTGAGGTATATCATATTGGCTTATAACCTAGAAAATAAAATAACAACATGTAAAGTTAAATAAAAATTAAACAAGTAAGCTAAATTGTAGGTTTTGGCAACTATTGAAAAAAACCTGGGAGTGGTGTCTTAGCAATGAAACTTATTGCTTCTTGATAATATGGACATCGGGTCAAGTTAAAAGGAACTCCACTTGCAAAGAACATCCAACTATTGATCAACTTTCTCTCTATTTTGCATATTAAATATCTCATTCAATGTAGTCTGTCCTTTTTGTCTTTTGTTTGAAACTGATACTGAAATAGAAGCACCAAAAGGACTTGTAGATGAACCTTGAGGAACTGATGATACATGATTCTACCGAGGAAGTGGAATTGAACTCGATTGAGATCTAGATTTCGATTCCTTACTCCGATTTTCATCTTATTCTTCCAATTTCTTCATTTCTGCAACCTTGGCATTCGAAACACTTGGACATGTTCTTATTCATTTGCCGGATATTCACAATAAATGTGATTTCACTCTTGAATATAAATATGTAAACTGCATATCACAAAAAATGCATTTGAAAGGATTATTACCGTCTGATTCATTAGTTCTCTTTAACTTAATCACATAATTCTATAATTGATGCCGAGTACGGTTAAGTTGAGTTTGAGTAGCATCATTTCGCTCATGTTCGTCATCAATATCCATATTTGTCTGCTGCTACTATTCTACAAGTAGAAAAAAATTGATAAACAAATTAATACTATGAGCATACATAATTAATTTAAGTATGCTGACTATTTCTTAAATTGCATACTACAAGGTTCAAGTTTTTATTGATATTTGTGGAGTTGATTATCTCTCTTTAAAACCAAGATTTGAAGTGGTCAGTCTGCTACTCTCAACCTCAAGTATAAAATAAAGCATTATTATATTACATTAAATAATAATTAAGAAAAAAAATAACTCCTTTGCCACTTCCCATCCGCTGCGGCTTTCAATTGACTAATTGAGCAGTTTTTACCTCTTCTTGTTTAGAATACATAAACGAACAGATTTAGTTCTTACATCTTATTGTTTAGAATTTATACCAAGAGTTCTTCCATCATTCACGTAATCCCACAAAACCAAACCCTAGAATGTGAGAATTAATGGTGGAGTGTGTTGAAATCGTTGTTTGTTCTATAAAATACGTTAAAAACTTAAAACTCACAAACCCAATTGGAACGGTGCCGTTTCGAGTCAAGAGTCGCAAGTCGGTAAGAGTCGGAGCGCGTCGGCGCTCCAGACGCGCATACGCCAGCAAAATTCGCGAGTCTGTGCTGCAGAGGTGTGTATCAATGGGAAACTTGTCATATTTTAATGGATCTCATAACAGTTGTTGACTGAAATAAGGAAAGGAAAAGGATGATGTCTACAATATTATATAAATATTGGTTTTTTATTAGTGCCAAGGACTTCATCTTCACGATCAAATTTTCAGCTTTGGACCTTACTGTATTTCCATACCATATTTTAGGTTACGTTTGCCCTACTTTTACGATTCATTTCTCCTGTTTCCATCCTATTTTTGTTATTAGTTTTTACCGTTATTCATCGTGATAGTGCATTGGTTGACGCGATTTTATTCGTTGGCACCGTAGTTTTTTTTCTATTTTTTTGGGTTTTTCACGTAAAATCCTTGTGCGCATCGTGTTTTTTCTAGACATAAGTTGTCTTCCTAACAACTATAAATTCAAAATCCGGTTTAATCGATAATTTGATTAGAATTGAGTGATTCTTGATATCCATAAAAAGGAACTAGAATATATGTTAAGGTATAATTTATGTTTTTAAAAATAAATTATATTTGTTAGAGTTATTTTTGAAAAATAATTGGCCACTCATTTAATAGGTTGGGTAATTGTCCTATCCAACCTAGAGGTATGATTTGGGTTTTATAAAACATTGATTTGAATATGATTGAATTAGCTACATGGAATATGATATTGACCATATTTAATTAATATCAAGTGTCACTAGTTGCACTATATTGATTTTATGCGTTCAAAACATATCGTATTCGAAATATGATTGTTCGTTCGAATTTTTTTATGTCCGTTTATTATTTGAATGAATATTAACATTTTTGTAAACAAATGTGAATATTTGAATATATATTTTATTTATTTATATTTAATATATTTATATTATTAACTATTAGAATTAAAAAACTCTAATATATCATATTACGCATTATCTATCCATATTTTCTAGGGATGAGCACTGGTTCGACCGAACGGATTGCGGGTTGAAGCTGTAGAACCCGTCAACTCATATGGGTTGACCCGATGGGTTAAAAACATTTTTGACTTGTTTATGGGTGACCTGGTGGATTAGACGTTTGGTCTAACCCGTCAACGGGTTGAAACAACATTAATTATAAATTAAAAGAATAGTTATTATTAATTATAAACTAAAAATAATAATAAGATCTTGATCATATCAACTCGTTGACCCTTATGGATTCGAATAAGTTATTCGAATGCACATGAACATTCATATATATATTTGAACATGAATTCACGTTCAAATAAAATATGAATTAACATAAATATGTTAAAATAAAAATATGAACATATATGAATATAAAGAATTTAATTTGTTTGCATCCAATAAGAGTTCTATTGGGGACCAAACAAGTCCATCATCTCATTTCTCAACATTAAAATAGTTACAATCATTAACTAATTAACAGCCCTTTGCTATTCAATTAAATTTTGATTTAAAGTCATCATTTTATAACGCATTAATCTGACAGGTTATCCCTCGGACTAGATAAATAGGGAAAAAAATTTGTATAGCACTGTCAACATCCAATGTATTTTTTATTGACAATATTTTTTGAAGTATAATTTTATTAACACTGATGAGAAAATGTTTACACATATAACAGTACTTGAATAAAGAAATCTTACACTTTTTAAAATATGTTCATTTTAGTTGTTCTAAGAAGGAGAAACACTAATTTTTTTAATTCTCTATTCCACACCAAATTATATTCTAAATTATATATAGAGCAATCCCTATTTTTTGTAATCAAATTTTTTAATTCTAATAAATTCGAGTAGATGTAGATAAGATTCAAATTTACATAAAAAATAAAAACAAAAAAACTCAACTCAAAAAGTTGATAATCAACCACCAAACTTCACCGAGAAGAAAACACAAGACTCCCAAACATAATTGAATCCAAAGTTTTCCCCAAAAAAACCAAAAACTGTATTGAATGTGATATTAGCAGATATCCACCGTCAATAATCACCGAGAAGCAGTCGTGGTTCTTATACCCACCGTCAATTATCACCGAGAAGCAGTAGTGGTTACTCCCTTCAACTAAATATATATAGATAAGAACCATTAAAAAAAAAGAGAATGCATCCAATAATTATATGGTATGTACTGTACATGATAAGATAAAGAAGAGAGAATATATGACAATGTATTTAAAAGTACTGCTATATTAGTAACAAATTTAATGTAAGTGCTAATATACAATCATTTTAAAAAATAATGTTAATAAAAAAATTAAAGAGTATGACACTCCTAGATATTCAAAAAACTCCACATCATCAATAATTTCTGCTACATCACTCTATTTCTGCTCTTGCAATAAAAACATCCAAATTCAAATTAATAATAATATAAAATATGCCCTTGAAGGAATCTTCTTTTTCAGCACGTGTTTCAAACTCTGAAATAAAAATGATAAATTAATGAAATTACACGATCAGTCAAGTTTTCGTTAATGGATATTATTTCATATTTTATTATTCTAAGTCCAAAGTTGGATATATTAATTTTTTCATATTTTAATACATTGAATAATGATATTTTGAATATTTAACTAGACCAAATTATTATTTCTAAATTTTATAATAAGTGAAAGTTTTCTATAATCCATTATAATTTCAATATGATTATTTTATTTTCAACAATCAAATTAAGACATGAATTTTATGTTTTAAATAGTGTGACCAAAGTTTCCATAATATTTTATTTATCGGTTTCAATATGAAATTTATTTGAAATTTATCTGAAATTAAAAGAGTGTGGTTGAGATTAGGGTGGGCATGGGCCGGCCCAATCCGTATAAAACGAGTCAACTCGTACAGGTTGATGGGTTGAAGTGGGCAAATTTTTTATTTTTTAAAAATTTTAGGGTTAAAATTGAAGGTTTTTTAATTTTAAGGTTTAGGTTATTTCAACCCGTTGATGGGTTAAGAAAAATTATCAACCTGTACGGATTGACGGGTTTAACGAGTTCGACCCGTAACCCATTGGGCTGAACCCGTACCTACCAGATAATGAGAAAATGAAAGGATTAAATGGATTTTAACAAAAAAAACTCTAAATTTCTCTTATAGGGTTTTTTGTGGTTGGTGATCAACTTCAACTTGTTAAATTTGATTCAATATTTTTTAAGTAACTGGTGAAATTGTTTTGTAAGGTAATATTATTTATTTAATCAAATATTTTATGTGTGCCCTAATTCTTACATTGGATATTATAATTTTAACATAATAAAATGCTTGAAGCAATTAATACTCTGAGACACGGACAGCTCAAGGGTGACGAAGCAGCCAAGGCCAGGGCATGGCAAATGTTGATTGAAATAAACAAATTAATTGCTTCTTTTGATAGATACATACATAATATATTAACAATGAGTAAAATAAAATATGAAGAAATCGGCTGTTTTTTGCTGTTTCATTCAAACTTTTAATATTATTTAAACTTGACAGTAGATCTTTAATAAACATTACACTACAAGGGCAATTTTGACTTTGACTGTTGTAACATATCACTTTGTCGATTATTCTTGACGGTGGTTCTCACTCGGTGAATCATCCTACGGGCATATTCCATTGTCATTTAGATTATAGTCACTTCATGTCATCAATATCTCATATCGATTGATCACAATCGTTCTCATGCTTGCACCTTCGATTGATAGTCTTTTGTATTTGAATCATTGATACTCAAAATATAAAATAATACATCTATTGAGATTCATAATACAAAATAATACATCGAAAGCATATCTGAATTCATCTTTACGATGAAAATCTAAAGAAAAAAAGTATACGGAATGATGAGCTTAACCTCAATAAGAAATGCTAGATGGAGAGTCACAATAACTTTGTACTTGTATTTATAAAATAAAATTTAATTTAAATAAATCTCCAAAAATTATATACATTAATATTTGACTCCCTCATTAAAATATTGAAAAACTATAAACTATATCATAAAAATGATCACCAGTAATACTAATATCATTACAGTAAGAATAAATATGATAAAGTAATAATATTTAATATATAAGAATATAACATATAATATTAATGGGGATAATTATTCTAACATTAGGATCTACCTAATGGTATATTAACCAATATACATTGGTGAAGATGATGAGTTGGAGCCAGCTACATTATTTTGAGGAGCTAAAATTTACAGACACAACTCACACTTTGGGTACGGGCCCTCCCCCTTACCACACATGCTATGCCCTACTCACCTTTAGTTAAAGTTTCTCCCCATTAAAAAAATCACTTTCATTTTTAATTTTAAGTATATTTTAATATTAGAAAATTATAACATTGGCCCCGATGTTTAAAATAATATAAAAACGATATTCTCAAAGTTTGTAAATTGCATGAGAAACTACTGAAGTTTCAAAATAGTTCAAGAATGACCATCGAATGAATAGTAGCGGTTTTCGTCTTTTTCGTGTAAGTGATTTAAAAATTTTTAAAAGTTTTGAAACATAATTGTTGTGGTTAGAAAACCAGGGGTTAATGAGTCTTTACATACTATAGATATATTTGAAATATTAACGAGTCTTATAGTCAAATATAAACGATTTTTGAACTTCGAAGGTCAACCACGCAATTCTTAACTTTTAGGACATGATGTTTACAACTTTAAAAAGTTGAGAAGTTAACAACACGCATTTTATCAACTTCGAAGTCTTTGCATGCAATTTACAAACTTTGTGACATCGTTTTTACAATATTTTAGAGTTTATGGGTCATTTACAAACACAATTATGCCACATCAGTAAAAAATCGGTTCGATACAAGTCTAAATGCTAAAAATCAATAAAAACCGGTTTGATCAACTAGAATTGGGCCAGCCTATTGGATCAAAATTTTAACCTAAAAACATAAATTTTGGTCGATGTTCAATAAAATAGGGGAAAAATTAAAATTTTGACTGAATTACCATTAAATTAAGGAAAAATAGGATTATAAATTAATTTATTATTAAATAATATTGTAAATATATATTTTTTAAAAATGATTTGAATCGATTGGATCATCCAATTCGACCAATACAATATATTCTCGGTTTACCCATTGAAACGGTTTCAAAAATTTTGGGTATGCTAATTAGTATGAAATCGTTAGTATATTTCTTCAGTGGAATGCGTGCACTATATCAAAAAATCAAAATAATTCCTTGGGGTTTTCCGTCAAAAATATCATTTTCCCCTCTTTTTAAAGTTTATATAATCAATATAATCATTTTTTTGATTATATTATCATTTTATATAATCAATATCAATATTCATATTTAAAGTTTAAAGTTTAAAGTTCCCCTATTTTATAACAAAAATATATGTATATAAATATTCATTTTATTAAAATATCATGCTTTTATTTTTTCCTAGCACAATAGCTTCCTATGCTAAACATGCCGAACTTTCCCATTACTATAAAATACATAAAAAATTTATGTGAAAAATATATTGTACTAATTTTCCATGAATCATCTATTTAATCTCATTACTCTTCATGTCAATAATTAATGTGGGATATGATCTCGCCCTACCATATTTTTTAAAAGTTAAATCAAACATACCAAATATGAATGTTCGTATATTTATTAACCCCACCAAGCTATTCAAAATCAAAGTTTTCAAAATCAACTCACTTCATTTGGGTTGGACGATTCTACCGTTGATACAACATGTCAATAAGCTAAGTCGAACCAATATTTGACACTGATTTGATTACACAATCAGAGTTATAAATTGGATTGTATATGAAAACATTGTTTATAATACATTAAATGTAAGCAAAAGAATCATGTTGTAATAAAAAATTTCATTCTATTTATTTTGTACTACGTGAAATTATTATATTAATAAGGAAGGTGGTTGTGAGATATTTTGCTTGTTTAGTATAAGATATTTTCTNCCTTCCTTTAATTTGACCTCCAAGCTTGGTCCACTCGCTTGGGCCGCCATAGCTTGGGATGGTTCGGACCCTGTTCGGGGTACCGGGTTCCGATGGTCTCATCAATAATCATACCATATTTTCAAGGTTAATGAGTTTATACATATTATAGATATATTTGAAATATTAACGAGTCTTATAGTCAAATATAAACGGTTTTGAACTTCGAAAGTCAACCACACAATTCTTAACTTTTAGGGCATGATGTTTACAACTTTAAAAAGTTGAGAGGTTAACAACACGTATTGTATCAACTTCGAAGTCTTTGCATGCAATTTACAAACTTTGTGATATCGTCTTTACAATATTTTAGAGTTTATGGGTTATTGACAAACACAACTATGCCACATCAGTAAAAAAATCGGTTCGATACAATTCTAAATGCTAAAAATCAATAAAAACCGGTTCGATCAACTAGAATTGGACCAGCCTATTGGATCAAAATTTTAACCTAAAAAACCTAAATTTTGGTCGATGTTCAATAAAATAGGGGAAAAATTAAAATTTTGACTGAATTACCATTAAATTAAGGAAAAATAGGATTATAAATTAATTTATTATTAAATAATATTGTAAATATATATTTTTTAAAACTGATTTGAATCGATTCGATCATCCAATTCGACCAATACAATATATTCTCGGTTTACCCATTGAAACGGTTTCAAAAATTTTGGGTATGCTAATTAGTATGAAATCGTTAGTATATTTCTTCAGTGGAATGCGTGCACTATATCAAAAAATCAAAATAATTCCTTGGGGTTTTCCGTCAAAGATATCATTTTCCCCTCTTTTTAAAGTTTATATAATCAATATCAATATTCATATATAAAGTTTAAAGTTTAAAGTTCCCCTATTTTATAACAAAAATATATGTATAAAAATATTCATTTTATTAAAATATCATGCTTTTATTTTTTCCTACCACAATAGCTTCCTATGCTAAACATGCCGAACTTTCCCATTACTATAAAATACATAAAAAATTTATGTGAAAAATATATTGTACTAATTTTCCATGAATCATCTATTTAATCTCATTACTCTTCATGTCAATAATTAATGTGGGATATGATCTCGCCCTACCATATTTTTTAAAAGTTAAATCAAACATACCAAATATGAATGTTCGTATATTTATTAACCCCACCAAGCTATTCAAAATCAAAGTTTTCAAAATCAACTCACTTCATTTGGGTTGGACGATTCTACCGTTGATACAACATGTCAATAAGCTAAGTCGAACCAATATTTGACACTGATTTGATTACACAATCAGAGTTATAAATTGGATTGTCTATGAAAACATTGTTTATAATACATTAAATGTAAGCAAAAGAATGATGTTGTAATAAAAAAATTCATTCTATTTATTTTGTACTACGTGAAATTATTATATTAATTAATAAGGAAGGTGGTTGTGAGATATTTTGCTTGTTTAGTATAAGATATTTTCTTTGTTTAATATATGAGAATTAAATCATACTACAGCTAGTAGCTTCCTGGCAACTAGACACGTCCAATAAACAATGGAAATAATGACATTCTACGTCACTGTTGATTTCTCACCAAATTCTTTTAAATTACCATTTCTTTTAATATTTAAATATAAATTGACAAAAACAAATAAATTCAGAAAATAATTGCATTTTGCACAAATTAAGATCAATTGCCTTGTTTTTTATTTTATGAAATTCTTATATAATTTAGGACTAATGACCAATATAATCAAAGCAATTTGTTTTATATTTGTAATTTTGAGCCTTAAATATCAATGTAAATTATTAAAATATATCACAATAACTAATTTCATCTTAATATAAAATTATTAAAATAAAATTTAACGACGTGGAATCAGATTGGATCATGATTAGAAATTAAAGTATTTATTAGAATAAATAATAATTAGGAACATCATAATCATCTAATATATAAATGTGGAAAGGAGCCCTGTGATTGCAATTGCCAATTGTAAATTCTTTTTTAATATTTAGTATTATATTATTGGAATGAGTAATTTTTATTAGAAATTAATGTTAATAAAAAATATGGAATTCGTTGGACAAATAAAATACATATTGATTAGGCCTAATGCAAGATTTGCCGTGCAAAATGAGTCAATCTCGACCGTTCAAATGACACCCGTACCTGTTGGCTGTAATCTCCGTTCGTTCTTTCTATACCGCTAATCATCACATTATTTATAATATAGAAAAATATACGGTGGGGATCATCGCACACGATTTTCGCCCTTACTTCAGGAAGCATTAATCGTCGTCGTCCTCAGCAAGCGTAAAATTCAGCGAGTTCATCGAGAGATTCCGGCTGCATATCGGAATTTTCAAGCATCCAAAGGAGGTGCTCGAAAAGCACAACCTCACAGCCAACCATAATTGAGGCATCACCGTCATTCCGGCGATGGACGAGCTCACGGAACAGTGGATTTTCCAATACATCAGAGGAAATTAGGTATCTACGCCGTGATTTACCGACGTAGACGATATGACGATCCTGAGCGGCTGATTCATCGTCTAAGCTATCGCCTTCCGCGGTGGAGCCACCGCCGCCGCGGCCGAGCTTCAAGGACTGCATTTTCTTCAGGAGTTTTCCGAACTTGACTCCTTTCACCATGGCGTACTGACGATTCTCGCCGAAGGTTTTTATTTTCAGGGGGTTTCAGAAAATGATGAGGGAACTCGCCTTATATATAGAAGGAATTCTACATAAATAAATATTTTAATTTCGTAATTAAAAATTCTTATTTACGGTAGCTTCGGAACATGGAATTCCGAACCTGTGGCTCGGAAACGCAGTACGACACCGAACCATAGGTTTGGTACACAAAGCAACTAATTATTTAATTAAACATGCACTTTTAATTAGTATATAGTAATTAAAGAGTGAATATTTAGTTGTCTATATGAGTCATCAAATATAAATTAATATATTATTTATTTTTTGTATTTTTGTTTCACGTTCTATAACCATTTTACGGCCATTATTCACTGGCTTTTTATTTATTTAATTTTTAAAAACATTAATTTCTTAAAAAATAAAAAAATAATATTTTATGCTACACAATCAGCATTTTCCTGGCAAAGAAAGCGACTCACATGTGCACCGTTGTGAAAGTTTTTTGTTTCATCATTCAGAGTATCTCTATAACAAAAGTTTTTCTAGACTAATTCTTATTATGGTAATTAATGGGGTTTTTCTAAATGTATATTAATTATGAAATCAAAAATTTTATTGGTTTATTTTTAGTCAGAAAGTCATATCCGATTAGGAAACAAGATTTATTGTCTGCAGTATATTGTCTAACTATAAGAAAAGAGAACAAAGGCACAAAAATAGCATAGAATCTAAGATTCCTTACCTCTTAAGGTGAAATATAAGGACGATTCTACATTAAAATAATATGTAAAGTATTTGGTTATTTATTTAATTGTAATATTAAAATGAAAATTATATATATTGTAATATTTTAATAAAATGAGAAAACCCCTGAGCCAAGTAGCATCTTGTTGAAAGAATTTTCGGGATTATTGGCCAAATAGCCCTCCTGCCGGATATCACTTTGTCAAATAGCCTCCTTTTATAAAGGATTGGCTAAATAACCTTTCTTAAAAAATATGGACCAAATAACCCTTCGTTCTATATTTTAATAAAAATAAATAAATAATATATATATATTATTTAAAAATATTAATAAATTAATTATGATACATAAAATAATGTTTAATACCCTTACGAAATTTAGTAACGATCCGAAATTTACGTATCGATTGAACCGGTACGAAATATTAATTTTTTATTATTTCTTTTATGGGTTCCGACCTGGAAATCCGGTATCGAATCGGTATGAAAACAATGATATTAAGATTGAATTGACTTTAACGAATTTGAATTCAAAATATCGGGTATCAACCGATACATCGGGCATACTCTACGAATCGCAATATATGTTTTCATATTGATCAATATGTGAACTACAACGGCCGTAACGAGTTATAGTGCCAGATACTAGTCGGTATTTTCATATCGTAATTTCACATATCGATCGATATGAAACATATGTTCTCATTCGGGTTTCCGGGTCGAAACCCGTAATTTCATACTAGTCGGTATTTGGACCGTTATCGGGTTTCCGAGTCGAAACTTGTGATTTTTCATATCGGTCTGGTAAAAATAAATTAGTAATATTTCGTACGGATCCAAATCGGTACGAAATTTCGGATCATTACTATTTTTAATTAATGTATATAAATTATTTATATATTTTTATTAAAATATAGAAAGAAGGGTTATTTGGTCCATATTTTTTAAGAAAGGTTATTTAGCCAATGATTTATCAAAATGGGTTATTTGACAAAGTAATATCGGCCATAAGGCTATTTGGCCAAATCTCCCTTTTCATTATATATGTTTTTCTTATATGCCATCACATACTCAAATATTTGTTTATTAAAAATATTAAATGTTGTGAAACAAAATACAATATATGACTCACATCCATGCATTTAAGCTTTGTACCACGAGATTTTACAAAAAACGTGCAATACAAAAAATAAATACATAAAATGAAAAAAAATGAATCGGAACAATGCAAGTTCGACTTGATTCATAGTAAAATACATGACTCACATTGGACATAAGATAAAATTCTTTTTTATAAAAGGTGTGATTATTTGTATAAATGAAGTGAGTCTATTACCGAACATTTTGAGTTGAGCTCGATTCGAATCCCTAATGAATTAAATATCGAGCTTCAAAATTTCTAATGAACATAGTTGAGTAAGTTCACGAGTCAATAATATTTTTATATTAATATAAAATATATATTATATAATACACATGTTATATATATTAAAATATATATTATGTTTAGTTAATTAAACATTAAGTTTAAACTTGACCCAAACCCGAACATAAATCGATTGAACTCAAAATTATATATATTTAAGTTTTCGAAGAAACCGAACAAGTCTATTTTGAATGGAACTTGAATCTCAAAAAACACTTAAATTAAGCTCAATTCATTTACACTCTAAGTGTGATATTATAAATTATTTTTTTGACATGATTTAATTATTACTCAATCTATTTGATTTTCGCATAGATTCAAAAGGTTAAATAGCTAGCCATATATCCAAGTTTCTTTTATTTCAATTTGTAGAAAAATAATATTTTTTCTTAAATTTATTAACTTAAAATGAGTAAATTGTAATAACAGTGATGTATTTATGAGTTGGTATAAGATAAGAGTTACAGGTGTTGAAATTTACGTTATTAAAAGAAAATAAAAAGAAATAATTATTAGGTGGCAACGCAAGAGAGGTTTGTCTGATTATAGTTTGGGACGAAAGTGACAGGTCATGGTGCACAGCTTCCATATGACTAAGAGGAGTCTGACGATTGTAACGACATTCTCATGAGTACACTCATTCACCTTAAAATATCTATCTCATTTTATACTGTGTTTTAATTTCGTGGCTTGTATACAATTTATTTAAATACAAATAGGTGACATTTATTATTCGTCATATAATTAATTATTTTCACTTATGCTTATTTGAATTACAAGACTTGTGATTTGTGCTGGATTTGATTAAATCATTCTTTAATTTTTCAAGAAAATATTGCATTCATTCTCCAAATTTTACTGTTTTGATAAAATTACTCTCTACAATTTTTAATAATATATTTAATTTTCAAATTTTTAAAATTTCACAAATATGATTATCTAAGTTTGTAATATTTGTCAAATCATATCCCAAAATGGCAAAATCTATCATCGAAATTTGATTTTAGCTGATAACATCATTTGACAAAATCGAAATTTGTGGGGACCAAATGTCATACAAACTAAACTTTTAGGATTGAGTTTGCTAAAACTTAGAAAAACATATGAATCAGTTTTGTTATCTTCAGAATTTAGGGATTAAAATTATTAAAATTATAAAATTTCGGGGATTAAAATTGTCAAAACCATGAAACTATAAAACCAAATTTGCGTGTCGTCCAATTTTTTCACTGGAAATTTGGTTAAACAATCGTTATTATTATCCAATGTAACCATTTTAGACATGTTTATCACAATTATTTGGACACATGTGGGGTGAATTCGGTATTCATGGTATCTCATCAGTTAACTTTTCAAACTATAAATGAATTTAACAATTTATCATCCTTCGTTCTTTGTTAATTTTTTTATGGGTAAGCAATTTAGACAAACATATCTAATGCATACTGCTGATGATAACGATTTGTTAGACTATTAGTTTTAATTTTTCATACTCAATATTTCCTAATGTGAATTGTTGTATAATTGAATTTCGCTAGAGTATTATGTTGAAGCAGTACTAATCTCGGTAATATCGTTCGGTAATTTCGTTTGCTGTTTCGTTAATGGGCTATCGTTATTGGACCAAGCATGTATGTGGGCTGTGAAATTCTTTGGGCTGAACGTTGATGGGTTGTATATGTATGTGGGCTGTGAATTGCAATTAACCTATCGTTAATGAGTATGGGCCGCTGGGCCTTCTAGAAACTTCGTTCTGTTATTGGGCTTGGCCTGTACTATATAAGTAACGGCGCTTCAGAAATTCTGTCACTTTTCATTTTTTTCGCATTTTCTGTTTCTGCGCTTTGCTCTGTTCTTGCTCTTTACTTGCTTAAGCGTTCTGTTCTTGATTACTTGCTCTGTTCTTGCTAGCGTTAGTGCTCTTGCTATCGCTTTCATTATTCAGATCTAGAACGTTAGTGCGCTGAGTTCAGTTTTAAACCTGTTTTACGTTTTTTCAAAAATTTACAGCGCTCTATTTACGTTCTTGAGAAAATCTGTGGATTTTCTGTGACTTGGTTAAAGAACGTATTTACATACTGCACTTTAACATTCTGTATTTACTTTCAGTACTTACGTTCAGTATTATTCGCTCTGCTTCTAGCCTAAACTGTTGGCTCTAAGCACTTATTGTAAGATTACTTAGTGTTTTGAGTTACGTCTTTGAGAAAACCTTTGGGTTTCTTAAAGACTTGTGTCAACGTAAGTGTTTTCAAGCCAGATCTGTATAGATCTGAGTTCCTGGAAACCAGTGACCAAGATACGTACTAAAGCCTTAAAACATTACGTAGATCTGTGTAAATACGTTTGGCTTGTGTGACAAGAACTTCCTACAGTTNTATTTATCACAATTATTTGGACACATGTGGGGTGAATTCGGTATTCATGGTATCTCATCAGTTAACTTTTCAAACTATAAATGAATTTAACAATTTATCATCCTTCGTTCTTTGTTAATTTTTTTATGGGTAAGCAATTTAGACAAACATATCTAATGCATACGGCTGATGATAACGATTTTGTTAGACTATTAGTTTTAATTTTTCATACTCAATATTTCCTAATGTGAATTGTTGTATAATTGAATTTCGCTAGAATATTACTGTACTGAGAACCTATTGGTGATGTGATCAACATTTAAGAGAATTTGAGACTTATCTTTGTGAATCGATAACCATTTTTGGGACCATTAATTTATTGGTTTTGTGGAGCATGTTTAATCGACCGGTATCAAACCATTCATATATTAGAAAAAAAAATAAAATAAAACCAATAATATCTAAATATTCAAACGAAATATATGCAAACAAAATGACAATTAGGAATGAAAATCAAATACCAAATGCGTAGGAATAAAAGCAAATGGAAGTCCGTGTATTTATGTAAAATCTTATTTCAATCTTGATTCAAATGAGTATGAATAATAAAAAGGACTAGAAAAACAAACAAGTAGAAAGAATAAATGCATAGCAAGAAGGCGGTATCTTTATATCATCTACGTGTCGATCAAAACATTGAAAGACATTGTTTTCTCAATTCAATGACAAATTACCTTAATAGTTGAACAAAAGAAACTGAGGATTTATGAATGTGTTTCTTACCAAGAAACGCTAACTAAAGAAAACAACAAGCTTCCAACAGCGTGCATTGACATGAACGGTGCACGAACGATGCTCTAAGTTAGCCTAAGCCTTTGCTTTGCCCTATTGAACGGATTCTGGTCGGTCTACTGGTGTAGCTTGAAGCGTCAATCAACTTATTAGTAACCATAATCCTTCAATGGGAGGGGACACGGAAAAAGCTTACTCTCAAGGACCAAAGGTACGGACATCTTAACCTCCAGTTCAAAAATACAAAGCAAAACCGGAAGAATGATGGATGTTTTAAAAATATGGAAATTATGGCATTTCAATAATTGATAGACCGTTTTATAAACGGATAGCGGTTGGGCCGGTCCAAAAGCGATCCACAAGCATAGTTTAAGAGAATGGTGAAGAATGAATTTGGTAAAACTTTTGGTAAAGAATACATATGAAAAACTTTGATCAGTTAGCAAGAAATCAAATTATGTAATATCCTAGAAAACCCAACGCGGATAGAGCCACATGATCGCCAGTACAATCAAATTTACTATCACGAAGTTTGCAAGACACCAAATCAAAGAAGTTTTAAAGAAATTTCTCCATATGTCTACAATATCAAGACATCAATTGTTTTAATATACACTCAACTCAGCTCACCCATAGTCCACTTAATTTATCTGGAGGACAATGACAAACTCTATAAAATAGTGGGCGATTGGAGCAGATTTTGGTAAGGGTAAACAAAAATTTTGGAATATCAAATACCATATCGATATTTTGCTATTTCAGTATTTAGTATTTGATATTCGATATTTGATATTCGATTTGATATTTATTTTTATGAAATTTGGTTTGATATTCGGTAAAAATAATAAAAATTTGGTATATACCGAATTACCAAATTAATTTATATAATATTTATATATTTTGAAATTTTTAATTGAGTCATGATTCCTTCCATTATTAATATCGAATTTTGATATCTTGACATATTGGGAAGTTATTAATATGAGATTTCACATACTTGTCTAAATGACTCATGATATTATTGTTATGTCAATCTACACAATTTCTTCTGAATCTGCTATTGGAGTATAAACTTGAATAATTTAAGATTGTTTTATTATATGGATATAATAATGTGATCAATGACTTAATCATTGTCTTTTTAAAATATTTTTTTATGTATTTGATTTTAGACATCCATGAGATATTCTTGATTATTTTTTTAGGTGATTTAACTTTGATATTTTGGTACAAATAACGAAATACCGAAATGATTTCGGTATTTTGGTTCGGTACCAAAAAAACATTGGATTGGAATCGGTATTCGATTTTGTTCATAATTTGATATTCGATATTTCAATATTTAGTTTGATTTAGTATTTGGTATCGAACGCTCATTCCTAGATTTTGGAACCAAGTACACACATTTTTTGCACGTTCCGGCTTCGATCGGTCTTTTTACTGAACTTCACTCGCTTGCTTCCTTGAGATCGGTATCCATTACCGATTGACATCATTGTTGATCGTCATCTGATCTCACTAGTCGACTACTTCGTTGGTCGTCACACAAATGTCACTAATCTTCCCCATATAGTCGATCGTCATCCGATATTCACACCTAACACTTCCAAAATTGAAGAATGAGAAAATGGGTAAAGAATAAATCCGATACACATTCTCAATATTGAAGAGAATTTGAGATTGCGAATTTGTTGTCAACGAAAAATTGGGTAATTTGGGTGTGGTTTTGAAAAGTTAGTGAATGATGCCTAAAATAGTAAAATAGGGTGTCTCTCCTAACATATGTGACCTAAAATAAACATGTTCACATTAGATTACTTGGACAATAAATAGGTTTCTTCCTTTAGGTAATTTTCCTTACGTAGGGATGATAATATCGTTTAAATTTCTAAAAGTTAACGAAGATGTTTGAAATACTGGATTTCGTCCCACATATGTGACCAAAATAGTTTGTCATATAAAATATATACAATAGGTGCATTAAACATTAACTGTGTTTGTTCATACAAATTCATATTGGTATATAAATATAGTTTTGATATACATTTAAAAATTGATTAGTTTTGAAAAATTGATTTGAAAACAATGGTAAAATGTAAACGTGAAGAATACCTATTTTTCTCACTGTAGCGATCCTCACCGCGCGTAAGACCGGCGCGTTTGTCCTCCACCGCCGTCTTGTTCGCTTCCGTGGCTGAAAAATAGGCAATCTAGACGTGCTCTACGTTTGCTGATACTTACTACCCTTTGTTTTGTAGGTCAAAATTGGAAGTTCCAGGGTTATGGTTACTATCTTTATGCCTTTCCGGAGCTCCGGAAAGAAGCCAAGGTAGCCTCATTGGCAATTGGTCTCCGTGCATGAGTTATAGCATCTAATTCACTTGAGAACGGGTAGCTTTCTATACTATCTAGTATCTATCGGTGGCCAACCATTTAGTGGAGCAGTTGGAGTTGCCATTTCTTTTATCTTTGCGGTCATCATATATCCCAGACAGGCAGCTCATCATAAAAACCCCAACAGAGTCATCACACCTTATGTATAATGTCGTGTCGTGTCGTGTGAGATCTTTCTGAACCCATAATGAACTCTGGCTTTAGATCCTTATATAAAATTGCTCTCACATACACTTTCATTTTTCTTCTAGTGGAAGTTGGGGCTGTTTACTCTACATTTAAGATTCTTTGATAGATTCTATTGGATATTGTGCAATAGTAAATCTGCATGAGAACTAGAAGGTAAATCTGTTGAAAGAACAAGGGCTTACCTGTAGTAGATATCCTTATACTTAATCGATTAGGATCTTGTGTACTTTACTTGGTTCGCTTACTAATTATAATGTTCTAGTGTTTTTGAACATGAAGTTATTTTTTTTCTTATTTCTGCAAAGGCTTAGAATCATTGATTAAGCTTCAGAAAATCATTTGTAAACAGGGATGAGCATATAATTCTGATCTATGTGTGCAAGAGAAAAGAGAATGGGTTTGGTTATCAGGAGGGCCTTTGGGAATGGAGATTGATGGATTGAACTCTCCGGTTTTATTGCACTTAATTCTTTTATTACGGTGGCGTGACAATCGCAGAATACATATTATGCTCTTATGGGAGGGACAGCCCCACAATGATGAATGCCCAACAAGAATGTAAAAAGCCAAGTCAATAGATCAGTCTTCTGCTGTCTAAAGACCTCTTGACTCTATATGGCTGCTTACTCCAAAGCTCTTGGAACTGCTTCAGCCTGGTCAACAAATATGGTCAGAATTCATTCAACAACTGCACTCTCAGTTGTTAAGGTAACACGTAGAAAACACTTACCGCTTTCCTATACTGGAGTGAGTAGAACATTTCCAGATATCGCTTAATGCCCCGCTGATCAAGTTTGGAAACATGTTTTGAAAATCCGTAAACCCCAGCCAGCTTCAATAATTTGTCTGAGTAAATCTGCCATGTGAACCTGGAACAAGACAGTGATTTTGTATGTTGTTTTTCTGTAGCTTATCTCTGAGAAAAAAGCAGAAAGAGAGTATTTACTTTTCTTGTATACGTTTGAGGCCACCAGAAGAAATGGCTTCCCAATAGGAAGGATCATTCTTGGCCTTCCCAAAGAAATCAACGAGAATCTGAGCAACTTGTTCCCCATTGTAAGGATCTATGTGGAATCCAGACTTTCCATGGACAATGATCTCGGCTGGGCCGCCATGAAGTGTTGCAAAAGTAGGCAAGCCACATGTCATGGCCTCGACAACGGTCAAGCCAAAGGCCTCGTAGAATGCAGGCTGCACAAAGACACCTTTGGTGTCAGCAATGCAACGGTAAAGTTCACCGTTCCTTACTCGGTTCATTTGTGATGAAATCCATCTGAATTGACCATTTAGCTTGTATTTCTCAATGAGTTCATACATCTTTCTCATCTCTTCTTGTTCTTCCAGGTCTTTGGATTCCTTCCTTCTGTCTCCTCCAACTACAACCAAGTTAGCCAATTCTCTCAACTTTGGACTCTTTGCGTACAGCTCCACTAAGCCTGTTAAGTTCTTCACCTTGTCAAGCCTTGCCATGGTGAATATAATTGGCTTCTTCTTGTCTTTCAGTACACACCTATATAATCAGACCAGGTCATGAAGATATCTAGAGAATGGTCGAGAAATGGAGTGTAAGAGTTTGAAGTATTAAGATGGAACTTACAAATGTTCTTTATTTTCTACACCACTGAAGAGAAGCTCATCGATTTCAGGGTGGAAATTTGTCAGTCTTTTATTCTTCTCTGTGTATGGGAAGTAGAGATTGATATCAGCTCCAGGAGCCACAATATTGAATTTTGGGTCGAAAGCATCGATCCCATTGACAACTCTGTACAATCCAGGCATTGTGAATGCTATGTGGCTCTCGTATTGGCCAACGGTATTCTTACTGAAACCAGAAAATCGAAGATTCGATTTAGCTATGAAAGAAAGGAACCAGAACCATAACCATAACCATAACCAGAACCAAACCTTCCAGCTATCTCTTGGAATGTACTGGTAATGATGAAGTCAGTGTGATTCATTGCATACAAATCAGCAGTGAATTGGCTTGAAAAATGGTATTTCTCATCAATTTTTTTCCAGTATGTATCAGAATCAGGATACTTGGTTTTCTCCAGAGCATGTGCAATGGTACACTAAAGAGAAACACAACACAAAAAATCAGAAGGATCATATGGTAATTGGGATCATGCTTTAACATATCAGTTACAAACCTGAGTAGCTCCCAGCTTGTCAGCTAGCAATGAAGCTGCAAGATTACCCTCACTATAGTTTCCGATGATTAAATCCGGCTTCGCTTTCAACTCTGCAGTGACTTCTTTAGCCACAGCCTGTGAAAACAATACAATAAAGACTTGGTTTTCTGATATGAAGTGATGAACCAGCTTATCTGTTTCCTTACATCGGTAAAAGTTTCCATATACGGCCAGACTTCAAACCGGGAAATCCATTTTCGGACAATCCCCTTCTCTGTTGTGAATGGAACTCGAATAATATGCGAATACTCAGCACCATAAACCTTCTCTAAGTGCTGTCCACAAGTTGTTCCAACAGCATCTGGAAGCAATCTTGTCACCTGGAAAGCAGAAAAACTCCATCATTGGGAAATACAAGAGGGGAGCTGTCAATAGAACATACAATGAGAATTCTCGGAGTTATGCTCAGTCCTTGTTCCTTTAACCGTTTCAGCATTTCATGTTCCAAAGCTGGAACTTGATCCAAAATGTAGACAACCTGAAAGCCAGACAAGAAACTTTTCTAAGGTTATTACAAATGGAGAAGTATGTTTTTTACCTGGCCACCAGTGTCTGGATATCCTAGAACATTGTCTTGAGCAAAGTAACCATGTGGTGATAGAATAACAACATTGAAAACCAAAGGAATTCTTCCCAGAAACTTTTCAAGTGTACTGGAGTCAGGGGCCTCAAGAAGTTGTAGAAGCAAGAAAATTGTCTCTGTTACTCTTGCTGCAGTATCACCCCATCCTGGTTCCAATCCCATCTCTTGTAACTTGCTTTCGAATTCGGCATACGATGTCTCTTCAGGGATCTTCGAGAGGTACTCCATTGCTGTCCTCAAAACAGCTTGTAGAACCCCAAGGCTTGTTATATTCTCATTCAACAAAAGCTTCTGCAACATGTGAAAGCCAAGTTTTTTTAGAAATACACGAATCTGGTTTAAATTTCGATGATCCTTTTACCTTATCCTGGTATTTTCGTATTCGTAGGAATTCAAGAAGCAAGATCAAGCTCTCTCTGTCATGAAACAGTTTAGCAGAAAGTTCCTTGTAAAGGAACTCAACTCCGTTACCAATGGAACTAGTGAGGGTTGGCTTAGAAACTGATGATTTGAATGGTCCAAAGTCAATCTCAAGAACAACTTTGCCATCAGCTCTACAACCAGTGGAAAAACAAAAAAGTTTATTCTTTCTCAAGTCAAAAGAAAGCAGGAAATGGGAATTCTTACGGTCCATCAACAATCTCTTCTTTGTAATGTAAATACTCAGCTGCAGTGACTTCCTCCACAGCTAATGTATTTACATTCACTCTTATGTATTCCCAAACACCAGGTCTCAGACGAACAGCTAGTGAGATCCATGGAGGTTTCACAATTGCTTCCTGCATCAGAAACAAGCACAGTTATTGAATCAAATAAGAAAAACTCTACTTTATTGAGAGGATCTACTTGTGTGCTCTCTATAACTTGTTTGAAAGCATGATCACGCAGTTTCTTTGCATCAAGATCAGCAATAAGCTGCTGGGGTTTGAGAATCACCTTCCCTTTAGCTTCCACCCTACAAAACCTCAGCCAAAAATCAGCTCAAATCCAGGATTATTGGAACTCAAGATTATATTTATTCACCTTGACAGGTACAAGAAGATATCATTGCGATACGCAGAAATAGCAGCGTCGAGACGACCTCTGAGGCTATCATCATGATCGGCCATATCTGTTATTGAGAAGTCTCTGCTTTTTAGAGAAAAAAGATGGATTCAGAAAACTGGGAACTTGTTTGAAAAGAAAAATAGCTTCAAATAACATTCCAAAGGCTACAGGTAATTTCTAGAACTGGGACCAAACCACCATTCAGCGCAATAAAAGTAGAAGCGTGCCAAAGTAGAAAACTCAAATTCAAATGACTGAGTGACTAACTATATCTATATTTTAATGAAAATGTGTGTTTCAGGTTGCTATTTCTTCAGAAAATTACCTTCACTGAAAATGGAAGGAGATGATGAAGAATGGGAAGAAGCAGGAGGCTTTAAATAACCTGAAAAAGAGCCAGTTTGTGATATGTTATAAAGGTACTTTACTACACTACTATTCTTCAAACTGTTAGTGGTTTTGAGTCTATGACAAAAGCCAGTGGGCGTGAGGAGGTTTTCATTTCATATTCCCTCGTTTAAATCATTCTTTTTTTGTTGTCATAATAATATTAATTCAAATAAAAACTTAAGGCTTTTGTAATAAACATATATGCGATTTGACTATCAGGGAGATGATTGCGTCGCTCTAAAGCGTTGAAATAACTCTTCATTGATGATACTAGTAATTGAGTATTTATTGATCAAGATTATCTGTATCTAATCAAATTAAAATGTTTAATAGGGACTTACTTTGCACATTAACAAATTATTTTTTTGAAAAGGTATTTTAGTGATTTAGATGTTAATGTTATTCTTGTAATAATTAAGATTTGAACTCTCATCACTGTAATTATCATTATGTTTTTTAAGGGAGAGGGTAGCCTATATATAGTTCATAAATAATGTGCTTGTTGATCTAAAGGTTATTATTCCATCTGATGTTATTAAAAATAATCCCTATAAAAATATATATTTTTAAATAAAGTGTATATTATTTATATAAAATTGAGTTGAAACTTTTAAAGTGAATACTATAAAAAAAAGTAGAGCTATCCAAAACCTTTAAATATATACCTGGTGGATGTCATAGGGGTAAAAATGTCCTTTCACGAACATTTAACACAATTTGTGAAACATCGCTTTCCATCCTCAACGTCGAGTCCTCGAGACACGTGGCGCACAGCGATTACATAAGAAAGCTTTTTAATATTTAATCACTTCTAGACCTTGTAGTTTTTTATATTTTAATTTACAGCTGCATTTACTTTTATGCGTGTTGAAGTTGAATGAATCTAGCCTTCCTTTAGATTTCGGATATACCGAATTTCGGACATAACGACTTTGAACGATATTTTGTATGTGTTTTGAGCAGGACGGATCGTGTCTAACTAGTTTAATTTAAGAAAAAATATATTAAGTTTGTATTTTTTTTCTTTTTTTTAAAATTAATATAGATTGATAATGTGTTAAGTTGTGTATTTTTCTAAGTTAATAATTTAATTTAATTTATTGTTTTGGTACATATCATATATATATATCCGATATATTGATCTCGTTTGATATATCGGTTGATACAAATTTTTAAAACATTGGATATAGTTGTACGGTTACGGTTTTAGTGTAAACCCGGCATGACAGGATATCTAAAAAATATAAACTCATACTAGAAATAAATTAGTTGTATGATTATTGCTATGTATATGACTTGAGTGGCCTATCGATAAATGTAAATTCGGGAAAATGTATATTTTATTAGAATATTTAATTTATTTCAATATGGTTTTAAATAAAAAATATCTAATGGAATATTATCACATGGATAATGATCCATTTTGTATGAGGAAGCTTTTTATTTGGGATTCAAAGAAGAGAATTTCTCTAACTTTAAGATATTCTTGTCTTTTTAGTTTATTTTATTTTTTCATTTTTTTGTAAGTGGGGGACCACGGCATCTTATCTCCCGATATCCAATTTGAACATTCCGTTGAATATTTTTCCATTTTTCTTTTTAGAAAAATCAGGTTGTCACCCAGATTGCTTAAAGAAATAAAATTGTTTACGGTAAAATATATAAAAATAAATTATATTATATTAAAATTAGATTATTTAAATCAGTGGCACCAATTAGAATTGGTATAATTGGTTTAACCAGCGTTTTAATCTCGGACGAAATTTCGGTGGTGTTCACCGAGATTACCGAAATTCTGATATATTGCCGGTATATCTTATATATCTACGGTATACCGATGTACCGCCAAGACCGATACAAGACCGATAAGTCGGTATTCAATATTGGGTTTAAGAGAGAAATTGGATGAAAATGGAGCCTAAAAATGGAGGGAAATTCAACAGTATACTCTCAACGCTTCAACTTCATGAGATTATTAGCATGTATTTGTGTCGAAATTGTATCCATAGCATTTCTTAAATGTTAAATATTCTAAATAAGGATATTTTCGTTAAATGTTAAAATTTGTATCTTTATTTAAATTATCCTATTTAAAATTTTGTAGAAATAAAATAGAATTTTTGTAATCGAAAAAACAAGAAAAGTAAATAGAGGATTAGAATGCATAAATTTTTGGCCAGAGTGGGTGTTTTGCTTCTGCAAAATCAATCGTATTTAACGCAATCTAAATCCATAATTAGTAATTAAGAATAAATAATTACAAATCCATTATTAATTTTGATGGGAACCCCTAGTCCACGTAATATGAGGAGACCTTAGTTCATACATGTAACTCAACCCAATAATGTGGTACAAGCCAAATTCGACCAAGCCCACGGGAAAATCATGCTATGGATATTGCTAAGTTGGATCGATCCTCGTTGATACTGAATTGGTTCATACAACATTGACCAAGACTTAAGGAAAACATCGGTATTCATGGTAGGCATAAGTCATGCAAGAGATTATCTATTCTAATGGATCTAATAACAGAAATGACGTGAGAAGATGAAGAAAATTGGAAATTCATTCTCTATATAAATGGAGAGATTTAAAGATTAAAAGAGGTGGAATCATCAACTCAACCAATCATTTTGTAATTACATTCAAAATTTCTTCTTCTATTTATGGTTCATTGTTATTATCCTTATATAATGTTTATTCATCGTACAGTGAATTGACCGTAGAAGTTTTCTTCTGGATATCATGGTTTTTTCTCACATTTATGAGATTTTTCACGTTAAATCGTATGTTTTTTACATCATTTTATAACATAAAGTTATCTCACAAACAACTATAAATATAAAAATTGAATCTTGATAATAACTTTAGTCTTATTTCGATAAGTATTGATAACCCTAAAAATAACGATAACAAATTTATATATGTTAGATTTATCAAACCTAACAATTAATTTTATCCACCGTTAGCTTAAAGTGTAATGATGGCCGGTTAGGTTTGTCAGAATTGTTTGTACTTTTTTCATATTTAGTATCAATTGTTGGAATTTATCTACAATCTGGCCTATATATGCATCTGAATTATATTTCTAACATAAAATTAACACATTTTTACATTCCAATTATATTTTTATAATTTATATCTTTTAAAAATTAAATTAATAATAGTTCAATAATGAATAAATAAATGTTTGATTACCCATTGAAAATTTAAATTTAATAAACTATAGCATTGGAAAAATTGGAAACTATAGGATCATTTGTGGATAAAGAATCATTGTATTGAGGATTTAACTATAACAATGTATATTTGTTGAATTGGATGCTTGGCCACGATGGTTCCAGTCCATTGGCCGGAATATAGAGTATAACGAAAAAATAATTCATATTGGTAATAGGTAGAAATGATGTTAGGGATGAATGTCGTTTGATATTACAAGGGATTTGTTGGTGGGTATGATCGATAGGGGGAGTCTTTACACTTAGTTTGAGAGACTCGACTTTGTCAATTGGCATGACCGACTAAGGATACCAAAAGGCTAAGTAAACATAGGTTTGGAAAAATGATTAGGGAAAACGTAATATAAAGTGATGTTGATTGATTTGATGGAGTGGTGGAGGATATCAATAGTATGCTTATAATAGACTATTCTATAGAGATCAATTTTTTTATACCCTTGAATTCCGTTCTGGTCTGGACCATTATAACCGTATGTATAAGATATCAATAGTACCTGAAATTATTAAAAAAATTTTTTTTTTGGTCGGATCTAGAAAACCCTGGCTTTGATTTGAAAACTCGTTATCCAGTAGTACCGATCAAAATATTTGCAAATTTTTTGTCGTGGTTTGTATCGTTAAATGAACTAATTGCAATTCATTTAAGTTGTGGTTCGTAACGTTAGATGAACTATTTTTGAGCCTATTTTTAGAGGTGAATGAGTTAGTTAAACTATAAATAAGAGAAAATAAATTATAACACCTCAAGAAGTGTGTTGAGTTCGTTCGAATGTGTAAAATAAAAATACAAGTAGAATATATTAATCTTAAACACCTCCGGAAGCTTGTCGGACCATTGTGAGATACATATAATGTTGTCAAAACCGTATCGAACATCAAACCGGTAAAATGATTGAATAAGATATAAATATAATATTAATTTATATATTTTTATTTAAAATTTTTAAATAAAATTAAAATTGACCAGGTTCAACTGGTTTTTATAGCAAATCTATCCGATCCGATTTTAACAACCTTGGATACATAAAACACAAATACAAACCACGATGATGCAAATTATGAAAATGTTTGGAAGCATGTTAGGGTTTGTGTATGTAAATTACAAAAATACCTTGAACGATATTAATCTTGTCACACTATTTTACAATTTAGGTTTTCCTTTTTATTAGATTTACGTTAAATGTCACAATGGAGGTTATTGATATGTGTAAAGTGTAAACATGGATCATAGAACAAGACCTTTAGTGAACTCTAATATCATTGTGCATGTTAGGAATGGAGGTTATTTGATATCCTAATGTTTTGGTCGTCGTGTATAATTGATTGAAGATAGCTACTACACTTAGATCGGGATACTTGATTTGATCAGTTGGCATGATTGATCAGGGATACCGAAAGACTAGTAATGATCGTCGGTAAGAATGACTGAGACAAATCTAATATGCAGAGATGATGTTGACTAGTTGGATCAGACGACGAGATCGATGATAATTGTGATGCGTCTATTTTATATATATCAATTTGATATGTCAGTTGGATTGATCATAGATTTTGATTTGTCGGATTGGATATGGACCGTAATGGATAAATAAAATGGAGCACTCGGCCAGCAATATCCAAGGGGAATTTTTTTCCTTATCTAACACATAGAATACATGGAAGGAATGATACATTCATTTGACCACATAGTATGTTTTATGTTCTATAATTCACTTATTTGTTTACCAAGAACACTACACACATTTTTCATTATAATTCTAGATTCTAATAATAAATTCTAATATGTATTATATAATCTTTGAAGAACACAAGTTTATTACTAATATCCTTACTAAATGGTTATGTATTGTACACAAATAGGTCTTAAGAAAAACAACAAACTAATTTCATTCTACATTAGCAAATCATCTCCAAAGAAGTAGAGAATCCGGTCCACCATCCAACTTGGTCGTGAAGTCATCGGAACAAGACAAGCTCGACAAAGCGGGCACGACATCCGGTTATCGGAAACAACCCACCTCTCTAAACACTCCTTGTGAAAGACATGGCTACAGTTTATAAGCTCCCAAACTTGACTACTTTCTTTCAACATGTTAAGGCACACAGCGCATGATGAATCCCGATTTTCATGTTGCCGGTGTTCTATGTTTCCTAGTGTTGTTAACGAGATATTCTCAGAAATAATCTTCAAATTGGCTGATCCAGAAGAGCAGCAAGAAGCTGATGGTGTGAAGCTTAATCTCAAGAGTTTGATAACAAGTGATAAGAACCATCTTGAGATTGCAAATAATAATGCTGCTTTACATACTACAAACTCATCAAAAACAGCCATAGAAACAACTTGCAAATGAAAGATAGATTTTAGGGTATATAAAAAGAAGTAGCACAAAAGTGAACCTCTTCTCTTTACTTTTGCTACTTTCCCACCTCAAATAATACTTGAAATTTGTGAAAATTGAATAAATCTCAAGATCCTCAACAAGGAAAAGTGCCTAAAGATGTAAGCAACACCACAATCTCAAGTTGTAGCCATCTTTACATATCATATCCACTCACAGAGAAGCTTTTCTTTTTGGTCTAAAAGAACACAGAGATCACTTCCTTTAAGTGAGAAGGAACGGCCCAAGTTTTGCCAAGTCGACAAGAACCTCCAATAACAATATTTAATAAACATACACTTTCTTAAAGAGCAACAGCTGCAGATTGTCAAGATTTCTAAAATAATTTCAACTAACCACAACTTAACTAATAAAAGTTACTCTGGAGATACGAATCACGAAAAGAACTATCTCAACGGAAGAATTATTTCAACGGCATGGGGTAAAAACAGCAGATTGGGGCATCGCCTCAAATATGATACGGACTTAATTTGTTAGTTATAAAATTTCAGTCATTTTCCCGAAAATTAATTTTTATTATCGAGCCCAAACATTTCAGTAAATTAATAACTACATAATTTTTTATTTTATATAAATAACTAACGTCAAAGATTTAATTGTTTTATAACAAATCCATTCTAATTTTTAAAAGTAGAAAAAGATATTGATGAGGGCTTTGGTGCCCGATTCCCAGAACTGGTGGAAGCCCAAAATATATTGAGTTGATTCATGTGATAAGAAACGAACCTACACAAACCAAGATCTATAACTTGGCAACAATGCACCATTGGATAAGACTCACAAAGTCCGATAGGCCGCTCGACAATTAGGACCGAAGGAAGATTGCCAGGATCGAACCCCTGAGAATTATGGGATCGGTCACTCGAGCGGTTAGTTTGTTACGAGCGATTATGAGCTGGCAAAACAACGGTTACGAGCGGGCAGCTGGGCATCAGTTATTTTTTTAGAGCGGCTATATATCGGTTTTCTTTTCACATCTATAAAAATGAGGCGATTCCATGAGCACAAGAGGAGCTTTTTATCGCGTGTAAGCCTATGTTTGCTACATTTGCTCTCTTCATATGTTTTTGTTTTTCCTTGGTCATTTTCTAAGTCGTTCAAATTTGTAATCCTGTTTTTTTGATAATAAATCGACTAAGAGTATTCATACTATCAGCCATATGGTTTTTCCCCGCTCTTAGGAGTTTTTTCACGTTAAATCGCATTGTTCTTGTTTCGATTGCTTTATTAAATTGTCCCCCCAAGTAATACAAATAACAAAACATGTCCCGATAATCTTGGACATATGACTGTTGATACCCGATCTTTTAGACCACAATAGATATAGGTCTTTTATTCTTTTTAAAAGTAGAATATATGTCATTTTTATAGAAATTGAAACCTCCTTTTTCTTCTCACTCAATCATAAGTAAAAAACATTTTTTTCTTGAATAATGTACTTGGATTAATTTTTCTTAGATTGTTTTACTAATATAAGAATACACATAGGTTATTTTAAATATAAAATTAATTTAAAAATAAAAATTACTAGTAAAATCATATATCTACACGATATAAAAATAAAACAAAATATGGAGTTTACCAACAAAATTGCTATTTTTTTATAATAACACTAATTTAAATAAGATAATTTCTCAATATTGACATACTTTTCTATAATGGAGGAAATAACACCATTGGTCCGGTAGTTTGATAAATTTTAATAAATTTAATTCTTAAATTTTTTTGGTATTTTCATTCGAATAATTTCTACTAGTCATCCCTATAATTTGTGATATTTGATAAACTAAATCATAAAAATTTATAATTACGATAAAAAAACAATTTCCAAAATTTACGTAGTGTGGCAAAATATGTCCCATAATCATTAAAAAAGGTAATTTTAATCATTCAAGTTACTAAAGAATGTTAGGTAGGGCTAATCAATTTTAGAAAATTGTGTTCATCTTCCTTCATACACGTTGTTCGCCTCTGTTCTTAATGTTGGACTCAGAAAAATTAGTCCAGTTTAAATCAGCCCACTACAGAACTGGATTTTCCCTGGGCCAAGGGAAGAAATATACAGCGACCCAAGTTTCTGTTCAGCCCAATTTCGAATTGGCAGTTGCAAGAAATGGTAAGAATAGGCAGTTACTCATGATCACATGATCACACGAATGAAGTGGGGAGTGAAGGTGCCTGTAGAGGAAAAGCAGTATAAAAATTTGTGAAGAAAAGATACGAAACATACAAGTTGATACAAAAAAAAGAGGACGATCAAAGAAAAAGGTGGAGATTACCGGATTAAAGGCAGCAGTGACTATGTTGGTAAAAGTCATGTTCTTGTTTATCATTTGTATATGATACATTGAAAGTATTGCATAGTGAATTAGACTTGGAGAGTGGTTTCGTGGTTTTTTCCAGGAATCACCTGGTTTTCCACGTAAAGTTATTGAGTTATTCAAACTTATATCACAACATAAATCATGCATGGAATGAATTATAAAGGAATCTGATAACATAAAACTTATCTGATTTGTTGTCTAAGCTTCATTCCTATCAAAGTGGTGGCCCATGCAGGTCCTTAAGCTGCAGGAATAAGAAACAGAAATTATTCAGAAAGGTTATGATTAAAAGTTGAAAAAATGATCAATTGAGAAATCTGATAGATATGACATCAGAATCATACTCAATGATTAGATTTACTTCAAATAATTATGCAGAATGGAAGAATCGAATGGAGAACCTCTTAAATTGCAGAATGCTTTATGATCCAGTTGAATTTGGATATCAAAAACCTACTGAACATACACATGAAGATTGGAAAAAAATGCACAAACAAACTCTCGGGCTCATTAGGTAGTGGATTGACTCATCTCAATATCATCACGTTAGTTCAGAAATGGATGCTAAAATATTATGGAAGAAGTTGGAACAAACCTTTGAATCAAAATCAACCTAAAGTCAAGGTTCACTTCTTCATCGACTGTTGGGAATGAGGTATAAAGATAGTATGTCAATGCCCGACTACATTGGACAATGATTAGAAGTGACAAGTCTCATGGCTAAAGCAAATATGAAATTAGAAGAAAAACTGGTATGTCTCCTATTATTGTACTCTTTACCTCATTCTTGGCAGCCTCTTGTGATGCTATTACATGGAACTGCACCAAAAGACGGATACAAGTTAGAAGATATCAAAGAGCAACTAATAAATGAAAAGTGGAGACGAAGAGATTACAAAAATGACTATTGTAAAGAAACAGTAACATATACCACGAAAAATAGAGGAAGATTAAGTCAAAAATTTCAAAATCAAAAGAGAGAAAAATCTCTGGAAAAATAAGTATATAAGAAATCTCAAGACAAAAAACATTATGAAGGAAATCATGAGAGAAATGAAACAAGAACTTGTTTTCATTGCAAAAAGATTGATCATCTAAAGAAAGATTGTTATTTTTGGCTCAGAACAAAACCCGATACAGCCCCCTCCTCTGACACAATGCTGCCACATCAGAGGAAGAAGAAATATTGGTTTTAGCTACTGAAGAAGATAAAGAAATTAAAAATGAATGGATTGTTGACTCTGGAGCTTCATGTCATGCAAGCTTCTATAAAGAAATTTTCTCAACATACATTGAAGGGAGGTTTGGAAAAGTAAAGATGGGAACAAAATCTACAGCTGATATTGAAGGAATTGGAGAAGTGCATATTGAAACCAATCAAGGAGTTAAACTAGTTCTTAAGGGAGTGAAGTACATACCCAAACTAAGAATGAATCTATTGTCATTATATGCTCTTGATAAAAATGGTTACAACAGCACAATTGGGAATGGATTCTAGAAACTTACAAGAGAATCTCTGGTGGTGGCAAAAAGCATTGCAACACAAAATCTATACAAAACATAACTCAAAGTTATTACAACAACAATTCAAGCAGCTCAAAACATGACAGATTTTGAAATTTGACACAAGAGATTGGGAGACTTATCTTAAAAAGGAATGAAACTGCTGAAGTAGGAAAGCAACTGATCACATCAAATGGAAATGAACTCCAAGAATTATGTGAAACATGCGAAATAGGAAAGAAACAGAAAGTCTCATTCAAAACATCATTGAAAACAAAACAGAAACCTCTAGAGTTGGTATTCTCATATGTTTGCAGCATAGACACTCAGTCACTTGGGAGAAAGAGATATTTTGTGACATTTATTGACGATACTACAAGAAAAAATTGGGTATATCCTATGAAATCTAAAGATGAAGTTTTTTATTATCTAAAAGTATGACATCCAGCAGTAGAAAGAGAAATTGATATGAAACTGAAATGTTTCAGATCAGATAATGGGGGTGAGTTTACCTCAAATGAAATGGAATCATATTTTAGAAATCAAGGAATTAGACACGAGACTACGGTTCCAGGCACACCTCAACATAATGGAACCGCAGAAAGAATGAATAGAACACTTCTTGACAATGTGAGATGCATGTTAAAAACCGCAGAGCTACCTAAGGGATATTGGGCAGAAGCAATTCAAACAGCATGCTATCTAATAAATAGAAGCCTACTTCAACACTGAATTATGAAATTTTGGAATGGAAATGGACTACAAAAATTCCTAAATACCAACACTTTAGAGTGTTTGGGTGCAAAGTGTTAATACATGTTCCAAAAGAAAACATGCAGAAACTTGATGACCATGCAGAGGAAGGAATGTTTCTAGGATATGGAGACAGCAAGTTTGGCTACAAAATATGGAATGCAGTAAAAAACAGAATCATACGATCTAGAGATGTTAATTTTCTAGAAACAAAGTTCATGAAAGACATCACAAAATCAAGTGACAAAAATGAAAGCAGAAAAATGGCATATGATGGGAATGTGGAATTACCAATACCTTTACCAAGAAATGGAGGGAGAAATGAAGTTGAACATTCAGATGATGAAGCACAATCAGAACCAGAAATTCATCAACCACACAGTGGTGATGATGAACCTGTGGAAACAGAAGAAACAAATATCAGAAGAACAAATCGGATCAGAATGCATTCATCAAGATATCCTACATCAGAATATACTATGATTACTCAAAGTGGTGAACCAGAAAATTTCCAGGAAGCCGTTAACAGCAAATGCAGTAAAAGTTGGTAGAAAGCAATGGCAGAAGAAATGGAATCACTCAGAAAAAATGATACCTTTGATTTGGTAAATCCCCTCCAAGGCAGAAAAATTTTAGAAAACAAATGGATTTACAAATTGAAACAAGAGGCTGATGGGATTGTGAGATACAAAGCTAAAATTGTTGCAAAGGGATTCACTCAAAAAATGGGAATAGACTTTGAAGAGATATTTTCTCCGGTTGTAAAATTGACATCAATCAGATTCATTCTTGCAGTGACTGTATTTTTGGATTTAGAGTTGGAACAAATGGATGTCAAAATCGCATTCTTAAATGGGAATTTAGAAGAATAAATATATATGAAACAATAGGAGGGCTTTATAGAGAAAGGGTCATCAAATCAAGTATATAAGCTTAAGAAGAGTCTATATGGAATAAAACAGGCACCTAGGATGTGGAACAAAAGATTTGATGAGTTCATGTTGAAACATGTTTCAGGAAAGCTGAAAGTGACTCTTGTGTGTATTATAGGAAAGAGAATACTAAAAAATTCATCATATTATTACTATACGTAGATGATATGATAATTTCTAGTCAAAGAAAAAGGGAAATCGGTAGCCTAAAGAAATCACTAGCTACTAAATTTGATATGAAAGACTTAGGACCACTGAAGAAGATTCTAGGAATCGATATTTTCAGGAATAGAGATAAGAAGTTCATTATTCTATCTCAAAGAAACTACGCAGATCAAATTATCAAAAGATTCAACCTAGAAGGATCAAAATTGTTGATTACTCCTATGTTCACTACCACTTTACTCATCAAAGAACAAGAGCCAAAATCAGAAAAAGAAATTGATGAAATGAAATGTATACCTTATTTTTCAGCAGTCGGAAGCATTATGTACCTTGTAGTGTGCACAAGACCTGATCTTGCGCACTCAGTTTCATCAGCAAGTCGCTTCCTCACGAATCCAGGCAAGGAACACTGGGAAGCTGTAAGAAAAATATTGAGATATGTTAGCGGGACAACATATATGAAATTATGCTATGGAAGAGTGCATGAATTGAAACTGAAAATGTATGCCGACTCAAACATGGCTGGAGATTATGACACTAGAAGATCTACTTCTGGCTACATATCTATACTAAATTCAGGGGGCATATCATGGATGTCGAAGTTACAAAAGAGCATTGCACTATCAACAACAGAGGCATAGTACATGGCGTTAACTGAAGCAGGAAAGGAACTTATCTGGTTAAAGAGATTGTCCAAGGAGCTGAATCTAAGGATAAACGTTGAAGAAATCTACTGTGACTCACAAAGTGCCATAGCTTTGAGTAAAAATGTAACATATCACGCTCGATCTAAACATATTGATATTAGAATGCATTGGATAAGAGAGGAAATAAATACGGGAGAGATGAAGGTAAAGAAGATACCAACTGAAGAAAACCCAGCCGATTTCCTCACGAAAATTGTTCCTACAAGCAAATTTCAGCTCTACGCTAAGCTTGCGGGGCTGAAGGAGAAACCCTTACCTAAATGGTTAGCGGCGTTCTGTTGTGTGCTAGGGAGGGGAATTTGTTGGACTCAGACAAATTAGTCCAAAGTTTAAACCAACCCACTACAGAACTCGATTTTCTCTGGGCCAAGGGAAGAAATTTACAGCGGCCCAAGTTTCTGTTAAGCCCAATATCGAATTGGCAGTTGCAAGAAATGGTAAGAATAAGCAGTTACTCATGATCACACGAATGAAGTGGGGAGTGAAGTTGCCTGTAGAGGAAAATCAATATAAAAACCTATGAAGAAAAGATACGAAACATACAAGTTGATACAAAAAAAAGAGGACGATCAAAGAAAAAGGCGGAGATTACCTGATTAAAGGCAGCAGTGACTGTGTTGGTAAAAGTCGTGTTCTTGTTCATCATTTGTATCTGATACATTGAAAGTATTGTATAGTGAATTAGACCCGGAGAGTGGTCTAGTGGTTTTTTCCAGGAATCACCTGGTTTTCCACGTAAAGTTCTTGAGTTATTCAAACTTATATCACAACATAAATCATACAGGGAATGAATTATTAAGAAATCTGATAACATAAAACTTATCTGATTTGTTGTCTAAGCTTCATTCCTATCACTTAATGTCCATTGCTTTTGCCCTTCCTCTTGCTCCTAGGTTCTGTTGTTTGCGTATGTTTTTTGTTTAGGATTGGGTGTTCGTTCGTCATCATGTCATTTAGGGTTGTGCGTTTTTTATTTGGCGTTGTGGCCCTGTTTTGTGAGTTGGATATGTATGTCAGGTTTTTTGTACCAGTGATGAAATAGGTGAATAGAAAAGATTTTATGCCATAGCTTATGAGTTAATTTGGATTGCTTTATAAGAAGGAATGAGTATATATTAAATGACTTCTTCAAGTTTTTTACGATGTAATTTTCTCCTCTTATACGTCATATCTATATACACTACCGTAGTAATTTCAAAAATAGAGGTTTCATAGTTCCTTGGTGTAACTAGGCTATGATTCTTTCAATACGTTCTTGATGAGACCCTCGGAACCAGGTACACCGAACTTGATCAGGGCCAAGCTTAACCAGGCCAGCCCGAGTAATATAAGCCAAACTTGGAGGCCTAGATCCAGCTCACGTGAATGGACGGCCCAGCCAGGCCAGTCGGGCCGGATTGCCCGTTCTTATCGATCGGTCCCGATCGATAGAGTCATGCTTGCTCCCCCTCATGAGGACCGATCGGTTCACATCTCACAGGCTATGCTTCGGGCATCCACATTTCTCAACATGCGACAACAACTGCTGACAATCTTGTTAGAGGCAGGTCCGACAGAGTCATATGAGTCTCCTTTTGGTCTGTAGATAGCCGGCTAGTAGCGCCGAAAGGCCAAGCGTCGTTCAGCCCTATGAATTCATGCTCGGCGGCTGTCCCGCCTGACACGAGCCGACCTAGCCGCAGGGGACAAGCACAAAACGACACTCTACTGTTCACGCAGAATAGAAGACGTATAAAAAGGACACATGGGAGGCAAAGAAAATACTCTATTTTTTCTCTTCTTGTTTGGCCAGCTATCGATTTATTTTTTATCAGCTTTCTTCCCCTTTGTTGTCTAAAGAACAAACATGGCATTTGCGATCAACAACTTGCTTATTGAATCGACTAAGGGCATTTCTAGCTCTTAGTCAAGTGATTTTTTCCTCAACTTTTGAGGGTTTCCACTCTAAAATTGCTTTGTCCCTTTTATATTTGATTTATAATCATCTTCCACATATTAAATAAATTACAACCGAGTTCGTCTTGCAACGAACCGGACGACAAATGACACCCCGATTTTTGAACCACAACAGTTTGGCGCCGTCCGTGGGGACGATTTTCTAATCCCCATTCGAGGTCTCTTTCCGGGATAAGATAATCAAAGGCATGGCAACCGGAAATTCAACGAACGATATTGATACGCTTCCCAGCAGCCTTCCAGTGTCAACGTTATCTTTGCAGGACCTGGAAGCTGTTCTCAAGAAAGTATTAATGGAAGTTACGTCGGAGAGGAGTAGAACAGAACCACCGGCTATCACAAGCCATGTTCCAGCAAGCAGAGGGTACGAAAGCGACTAAGACACACGAAGCTCCGATGAAGAGGAGATTATCAGGCGCGGAGTGACGATGAGGAGGCAGAGATACCAATCTACTCCACCTCCTCCAATTAGAACTCCAACTCCCGTTACTGGTACTGATCAGGAACAGATGCAGAGACGCATCGACGAACTTATCATGGAGTTGGAGACCCTGCGAACGCAGAGGGATTGCGTGCCCAATCTGGGGCGCAATCCTGGGCTATTCGATCGGGCCATGGATGCACCGATCAGGCGGAGCATGGATGATGACTGGTGGCATAATCTGCATGTAACCCAGACATCATCCCATCAATCTTGAGGTGTCTTCGCCGTGTTGGGAGATTTGATGGTCCCGTTTTCTGAAGAGATAATGGCGGCAGTTGTTGATCGACATTACCGCAACCCGGAGGGGTTGCAATATCTCGAGGCGACGGCGATCCGATCGATCACGTCACAGACTTTGAGCTAAGAATGGGGACCGTTCAGGCCTTTGACTCTCTGAAGTGCCGCATCTTCGCGGCCAGGTTACAGGGCAATGACCGGACCTAGTTCAAGAACTTACCGGCCCGATCCATACAGTCGAATGGCGGATTCATCATAGCTTTCTCGGAATAGTTTGCTCCAAATGTAGGACCGCCTCGATGTAGGCAGGAACTATACGACTTGAAATACATCCCGTCAAAAATGAGTCTCCGATCTTTTATGGAGAAGTTCAACAGAACCGCTCGGGGTATCATGTTGGAGCTCCGAGATAAAATTGACATATTGCAACAGGTCCTGGGACCGTGCGGCCTTTCGTCCAGCCTTGTGAAGAGCCCACAGTCCACCTTCGGGAAGCTCATTCAGAAAATCAACAAGTATATCAAGGTGGACGAAGCGCTGGAAGCTGGATATCGAAAGCCTAGCGGGAATTTTGATCCCGTAAGCGATCATAGGGTGTCTTACCCTAAGAAACAGCCGCGAGAAGTAGGGACTGTGCTGAGAAGAATATCCCCACAAAGAAGGAGGACAATCGGGTTTATTGCGAGTTGCATCACAACCGCGATCACCCGACGCTGAAATGCCCGCTACTGCGAGAGACGGTAGCGACAATGAATAAGAAGAAGCCCGACTATAACGATGATAGGGGCAAACGAGCGGAATCTCCCCGAACGGGCCATCAAGGTGACGATCGTCACAGGCCGAGGGGGAGGGATAATCTGGCCAGCCCCGACACTACAACGATCGGGTAGGGAACCGAAGGTCCCCCCCAACCCGAACAAGATAGAGGCCAGTACGGCCAAGAAAACCGTGGCCAGGGCCGAAGGAGGAGATGGCGGGGCCGTGGTGGCAGTGCCTCACAGAACGAAGGTGGAAGGCGGGAGCAACCAACTCCCCTACCTGCTGAAGTAGGCACCCAACCTCCCCCGAATGAGGAGGTGCCTAGGGAAAGAGAGGTCGCCAGAGATATTTATGTTATCTCCGGCGGAATAAGAATCAATGAGTCGGTCAGGGACGAAAGAGAGAAGCGCGTGTAGAGTTTCCCGAAAGCTCTGAATCTGTGGCGCTGGTAAAATATGAATCGGTTGAGCGGTCCTCTACCTTCGAGGGCGATATCACCTTCACCGCAGCTGATCGTGAAGGGATTACCGATTCCATCGGTCCCTCATCATCACTGGAATCATCGCCGACCGACGGGTCCATAAGATTTTGGTGGACACCGGGGCTTCATGCAATTTAATGAAGCGTGAAGTGGCTGAGATGCTGGGAGCCGCGGCTCATGATCTCCCTATCGCCAATATAACCCTTTGGGCATTCGATCAAAGGAGTGTCATCCCGTGCTGGAAGATTCTTTTCCCGGTCACTTTGAAGTCGATATGGCTTACAACGCAATTATTGGATGGACCGGCCTCTGTAAGTTTGAGGCGGTCCCTTCTACATATCACATGATGCTCAAGTTCCCCTCCACTCATGGAGTGATCTCTGTCAAGAGGAACCAGAAAGTAGCAAGACAGTGCTACATGAGCTTGTGCCGAACCTTGGCACCAATAAAAAGAGCTCGGGTGGATCTGCTCGAAGAGCCCCCGCACCCGAGGTAGGCCGTGGAACTCGTTGGGTTCAAGCTGATCAACTTGGTTGAGAATGACTCAACCAATACTACTCGCATCAGGGCGTACTTGGCCCCTACTTTCGAAGAAGAGCTGGTCCGCTTGCTGAGAAGCAATGTAGACAAATTCACTTGGACCTAGACGATGTGCAGGGATTGACCGATCCGAGAGTGAGCATCGGATCAACACTGACCCCGGAACAAAGCCTATTAGGCAAAAGAGGAGACGTTACTCTCATTAGAAAATTAAGATCATCCAAGCCGAGGCGGATAAGTTGATGCGGTCGGGTTTCATTAGGGAGATTCACTATACTCAATGGGTTGCGAACCGAGTGGTGGTCTCCAATACATATGGGAAGTGGAGGATGTGTATTGATTTTACCGACGTCAACAAGAGCTGTGAGTCAGATCCTTTCCCACTGCCGCATATTGACCGATTGGTGGACTTATCAAAGGTTTATTGTTTACTGATCAACCTCTGAAGGCAGTATTGAATCAGGCGGACTCCAATGAAAGGTTGGCCATGTTGAAAATCAAGATCAGCTCCATGTATTTGGAATTCGTTCCCCGAAGGGCGATCAAGGCTCAAGTCCTCGCGGATTTCATGGTCGAAATGACCTGATCAATCATATTTCTGAACCAGGACGACCGATGGGTCATTTATGTTGACGGATCAACCTTCGGGGGAAAAGGAGCTGACATCACCCTTACAACACTTCAAGGCGACGTTATCCATTACGCGATCAAGTTCTTGTTCTCTGGAACGAACAACGTGGTGGAATACGAAGCCGTGCTGTCAGGGATTACCTTAGCCCAAAAGATGGGAGTTGCTAAAGTGCAAATGTTCTGAGACTCCAAGATGGTGGTGGAGCAATTCACAGGAAGATTTGAAACACATGATTCAACCATGAAGCTATACCATGCAAAGGTCTTGGAGCTATCAACAAAGTTCCGTGAATTCTCACTTGACCATGTGCCTACAGAACAAAATAAGGTGGCCGACGCATTAGCCAGACTGGCTGCAGGCCTACCAGACATTGGACCAGGCACAGTATCGGTCTATATTCAGGACTGACTTTCGGTCGAAATTTCTGTGACCGAACAGTCGCTTGAGGAAGTTGGGGCTTTATGCAATGAACTCTATGACTTGAAAATAAACGCCATTGACTCACCAGAGGAGCCCACGTGGATGGACCCTTTTGTCAAGTATCTGACCAATGGCCATCTACCTGAAAATGCATCTGAGATCAGAAAGATTGAGACCCGGGCCAAGTGATATGTGCTAAATGACGGGCAATTATTCAAGAAGAGTTTTGAAGGACCGCTCTTGCGATGCCTATCCCCTATCGAGGCTGAGGCTGTCATGATTTATATTCATGAAGGGATATATGGTATACATTCTGGGGCCCGATCACTATATCATCGCATTATTAGGGCTTAGTATTTCTGGCCAACGCTCCTCGAGGATGCTAAAAGTACACAAGACGTTGCGCTGCTTGCCAACACCATTCTTCTGTCCCCCAACTGCCAGGAGCATCCCTGTCAATGACTCTACTTCCTTGTCCATTTGACAGATGGGGGATTGATATTTTGGGACCGTTTCCCCGATCGGTCCAGCAGCGAAAGTTCTGCATTGTGGCGGTTTATTATTATACAAAGTGGATCGAGTCTGAAGCGGTGGCTATTATTTCAGAAAAGATTGTGAAGCACTTCCTGTTGAGGAACATCATAATCCGCTTTGGAGTTCCTCGAGCTTTTGTATCAGACAATGGACTTTAATTCCCCGGTAAAGCCGTTCGGGATCTTTGCGTCAAATTGGGTATTGCTCAGCACTTCTCGTCGGTGGCTCATCCCGAGACTAACGGATTGACAGAGGTATCCAACAAAGTTATCTTAAAGGGATTAAAAACTAAGTTGGAAGATTTGGGAGGAAAGTGGCTCAATCTCATCTACGAGGTTCTATGGGCTTACCGGACTACTCCCCGCTCAACAACCCAGGAATCTCCATTTTCTTTGGTATACGGGTCCGAAGCGGTCAGTCCAGTGGAGGTTGCCATACGATCACCTCGAATAACCCAATATGACGAGCATCTGAATGATGAACGAAGATCCTTAGACTTGGAAATGATTGAAGAGAAAAGGAACGACATCTATGCACGCATGTGTGCTTATCATCGAACTATGGAGCTGACTCATAACAAACGGGTCTTGCCCATAGAATTTTCAGAAGGTGACCTCGTTCTCAGGAATGTGAGAGTTCAGAGAAACGTCGGGAAGCTGGACATGAACTGGGAAGGGCCCTATCGAGTCCTGAAGAACATAGGGACTGGGGCTTATAAGTTAGAGACTTTGGATGGAAGCGAGATCCCCCAAACCTGGAACGTTATGAACCTAATGCGGTATTTTGTATAAAACCTCTAACGCTATTTGGCAATTCAGAACCGTAAAATGTTTCTCATATACGAATAAGTTACAACATATGCAATACAAACTGTTTCTAGCTAGGTGAGTGATCGATCTTGAAGTTGGATTTTATGGACGAGTTCGGACTGGTGACTGTAGCGTCCCATCCATAAGGCTCTCAAGTAGTGTGACCGCTCTGACAAGTCAGTTGCTTCCACGCTTGCTGAGTACTTAGATGGATTGCAAAACTCCCAAAACTTACTACGAACTTAATTTCCCCTTCGATGGCCCCCACCACCTGGAAACAACTCTTGCTTCTCTGTGCTTAGTCATGAACGAGATAACAGGGACAGATTTAGCCAATCGAAGCGCATACCGAAGCTCGCCATGGGACTGCTCTCAGAACCGGGGCTTCGGTTAAGCTTTCCATGGGACTTATAAAGAACCAAGGCAACGCCGCCAAGGTATGGATTCAAGTGTAGTCCAATTAAAATCCCCTAACTTATTAAGCCCAGCAAAATTCTAAGTTTAGTTGAGAGGACCGTTCGATCCAGGTTCAGCATGAACCTCGATCTTATACTTAGCATAAATATTTCATTAAAGAGATGGAGTTTACAAAAACAGAATACAGAAAGGAGGGCACTTAAAATGGAAGATCTAGTCTATTTGTCATTCCTCAATATCTGCTTCTACAGACTTCTCAGCGATCCATGTCTTGAGATCCTCTATCTTTTTCCCCCCTCTCTTCAACTATCTCATTGACCGATCTCACCATTAGGTCAAAGAGGGGATAATGGATCGTTTTCCAGCGGGGGTTCTTCTAGTTATGGGATCTCACGGAAGCTTCTATCATTGGTTAGGGGGTCGATCGTCTCCCAACGCTCATCTTCGGGATCCATAACAAATTTGCTGATCATTTGGTCCTTCATGTTATTCATATATTGGGAGACGCTCGGTCCATAAACGTTTGCCGCTAAGGCAAACATCAGTGGCGATCGGGCAAAACCCAAAATGGCTTCCCGGACCGCCCCCTCAGTTGCTTCTTTGCCCCTAACCAAATTTTCCTTTAATGCTTCCTTTTCCTCCCTTAAGGCATCTTTTTCTTCTTGGGACCGAAGGAGAAGTCTGTTGCTCTCGTCAGATAATTCTTGAATCTTACGCTCCAGTTCCAAAATACGAGCCGTTGCGGAGTTCACAGCTGCTTGGGCCTCTCCCACCTTAGAATTAGCTATTGAAAGCTCAATGCCCGCTCCAAGCAGCTCTCCATTCAAGCGGTCCTGATCGGCATGGACCGATTCCAACTCTTGTTGATTAATCTCGACTTGCCGCTGAGCCAAGGCAAGTCGACTCTCTAGATCTTCAGAAGCCGAAGAGATGCTTCGGCTTAGTTGGACGGCAGAGGCAAGGTCCAGTGCCCTTCAATGTGCCTGCAAGAAACAACCTTGTTCAAAACAAAGACTCGATCGGGGCGACGAGAGTTGAAGATAGCTTACCACAACCTGAGACTCCATATAGGATAGCACCAGGGCGGGAAGTGCGCCGCCGATACCGGGCATGTAATTTCTCCCCAAAAGCCACTATTCTTCAAGAGCGGCGTCTTTCCATGAGGGGGGACCTTCTTCGGTCCCCGGGCTTTGGAAACGGAGGCTACCATCTCCTGGATAGCCTCCCGAATGGACTCAGGTTTCGACGACGAGGGGGCCAATCTCTCCCTGATTGTGATCCCTTTCACTGGGATCGGGGCTGCGGACCTAGTCACAGCCGATCGCAACCTCTTGTATTGCTTCGGGGCTTCCTCTTCTGGGCCCCGCTTGCTCTGGATGGTTGGGGCAACGGGAGGCTTTGATACTCTGTCTTCCAAGCTAGAGGATAGATGGACATCATCCACCCGCATCAACCCCTGCAGCAACAACCGCACACGTAAAGATCGAGAGGGGAGTTATTCCCGATTCTGTACATAGCGGGAAGGCCTAACGAGCAAATACTATTAGAAATCACCTCATCCACCTCATCCATTGATCGGGGTTCAGGCCTCTGACTACTGGAGCTTCCCGCGGATCGTGAAGATCCAGCAGCGGCGTTGGACTTTGGCTTGGATGCTTGCAGTTGGGCGTCCTTTTTGGCCTTTGCAGCAGTAGCGAACGCGGCAAGTCGGTTTCCAGACATCGTATCGGTGGAATCTGCAAAAGAAAAATAATAAGGATCAAGAGATATGAACTAAAGGAAACCAAAGTTGTACCCGATCCTTCTGATCCCGACGAGTCGGAGCTAGAGAATATCCCTTTCGGGGTAGGGGCGTCGGTCCTACCTACTACCCCTATCTCTAGGAGCTTCTTCTCCCGAAGTATGGCTATTCGTTTCAAACGCCTTTCGGGAGGAGGAAGCATTGTCAATGTATTGGCGATATCCTGACAGGATGGGTTGAACCGGTTTCGGTCCAACTTCCCAATGTCAGGATGAGAGGTTAAGAAGGTAACCTTCAACAAGTCTTTCCTCGGGATGTCTATCCAGACGTAGCAAGATTCCCATTCATGAAGGGAATCTTCCTAATCAACGATAATACAATCCTTCATTCGGGTCGCTAGATAATACAACCTGTGACCCCCTAACAACCTCCTTCCCCTGCGGGATCCCACCTGGAATAGGTTGAAAAAATCTTTTAAGGTTGGCTCTACCCTCTGTTTATGGCTAGTAAAAGATAAATACGATTATGTAGACATAACTGCCCAGAAAAAAGAGCGAATGTTGGGCAATGAATCTCCCGAAGTACGGCCACGACAAAAGGATGAAGGGGAAATCGCAGGCCGGACCTCAGGGAGGCATAGCTAACGGATATGGCGTTAGCCGGAACATTCATCTCAGCGGGAAGGAAGCAGGGAACGTCTTCCTTCCCCCTCCAAATGGGGTAATGGACAGGGATTGAAAATTTGTCCCGAAATACTTCGAAGTCCATCTCAGAAACAACTGAATACCTAGCCCTACGAGGTGTCATGGATAGTTATCTTAAGGTTTGTGAGAAAATTGGAGTTGGAAGACGGTCAAACAAAATCACTAGAGATTTCTAGGGCTCAGAGAATTTTTCGCGAGTTACAACGATGGTTGCACAGAGCAGAAATCCCGACTTTTATAGCAGTGCATTGTCCAATCACAGGGCGACACGTCATTACTGCAAGCGGGTGCAGTCTGACGGCATGTCCCCCCCTTGGAATACGGAAAGGCGCTGGCTACTATAGAGCCCAAAATTACGTTTTTACCCATAACCGTTATGAATTTCAAATTTGAAAATTCATGCTCTGAAATTTCTTAATTGCAGGATCGGTCCTCAAGGATGCCGTCATGACCAGTTCGGGTACGTCTTCGTTGGTTCGATCGGGCACTCCTGCCTCAAACACTCTTAATCTGATAATCGAACTCACATCACCACCATGGTGACGATAGAGTCCGAGGGGCTAGTGATGAGACCCTCGGAACCCGGTACCCCGAACCTTATCAAGGCTAAGCTTAGCCAGGCTCGCCGGAGTGACATAAGCCAAACTTGGAGGCCCAGATCCAGCTCACGTGAATGGACGGCCCAGCCAGGCCAGTCGGGCCGGAATGCCCGTTCTTATCGATCGGTCCTGATCGATAGAGTCATGCTTGCTCCCACTCATCAGGACCGATCGGTCCACATCTCACAGTCTATGCTTCGAGTCATCCACATTCATCAACATGCGACAACAACCGCTGACAATCTTGTTAGAGGCAGGTCCGACGGAGTCATATGAGCCTCCTTTTGGTCTGGAGATGGCCGACTAGTAGCACCGAAAGGCCTAGTATTGTGCAGCCCTATGAAATCATGCCCTACGGCTGTCCCGCCTGACACAAGCCGACCTAGCCACAGGGGACAAGCACAAAACGACACACTACTGTTCACGCAGCAGAGAAGGCGTATAAAAAGGACACTTGGGAGGCAAAGAAATAAGTCGCTTTTTTCTCTTCTTGTTTGGCCGGCTATCGATTTATTTTTGATAAGCTTTCTTTCCCTTTGTTATGTAAAGAACAAACATGGCATTTGTGATCAACAACTTGCTTATTGAATCGACTAAGGGCATTTCTAACTCTTAGTCAAGTGGTTTTTTCCTCAACTTTTGGGGTTTTCCACTCTAAAATTGTCTTGTCCATTTTATATTTGATTTATAATCGTTTTCTACATATTAAATAAATTACAACCGAGTTCGTCTTGCAACGAACCGGACAACTGTTGACACCCCCGGTTTTTTAACCACAACAGTGCTATCGAATGATTTCTCACGCACTACATATGGAATTATGTGGTGGAGAGTATTTGGTATGAGATTCCAATGCTCTATTATCTAGTATATTTTGATTAACCCTTCAACAAATTGTAATTTATTATTTCAACTAATCAATTACTAACTTGTATTCAAATCAGGTACTAATGCTATATTTTATAAGTAATAAAGTAAATGTTGAGAATAATAATATGGACGGGACTATCATCGGAATACAAAAAATTGAGAATGAAGAATTAGAAAGAGAATCGAATACTTTTTTTAAAAATTAATTGGGTAAAATTTATAATCATATATTTTGGTTTTTTTTCGGAATACTAAACTTTGAAAATGAAAATTGAATGCTCGAATATTCAATTAACAGGCCAAAATTGCACAATTTTCAGAACTTCGATGACTAAATTAACATACAAAACTTCAAGGATAATAATCGCCACAAATTCAAAAGTTTGGAGACTAATATGGACGTCAGGTACCAAATGTATGAAATCTAGGAAATTACGAGGACCAAATATACGTTTATTAAAGTTCATGAACTTCAGTTGCCAAAATTTTGAACATCGAGTACCAAATTTGCCACACATTTAAATTTGAACATTGATTTTGCCAAAATTTAGAAAGAATGAGAACTAGTGTTGTCACTCCGAAACTATTGAAATCAAATTTGCCACAATTATAAAAATATGAAGATTAAATTTATCAAAACTGCAAAACTCTGAAGACCAAATTTGTGTGTCTACCTATCAATGAATTAGAAGTTTTAGATGGTGTATTTGAATTTTGTATATACAAAATTTATATGAGCTTTAAGATATTGTATACCAAATTTTGTATTATTTGAAATTAGAAGTTAATTGAGCTTTAACATATTAATATCAATTAATTTGTTAAGTTATAAATATATCTAATTAATATAAAATAAATATTGTGCTATTTTTAGTATTCGTTATTTAAAAAAACATTGTTAACTCTTTTCTATTAATGTAAAAAACAGCTAAATTATTTTAATAGTTTTAGTTGTTTTAGTCTAAAAAATAGGATCTGTGATGAATAGATATTAATTGATTTAAAATTTAAAATATTCGTAACCCATGTTTTTAATTTAACTTATTTAATAATAAAAAAGGATTTTTGTATTAAGTTTTAAAGAGAAACTAAAAAAGCTCAAATTTCTTTTTATTTTTGAACCTGTTTTATATTAATTTATAAAACGAGCTCGTTTTTTTATAAATTAAATTCTTGCGGGATCTAAACTATTTGAATATCATATTCAATTATTTGAAAATGATCTACATTACTCATGTTTTTGTTCAAATATATCAAACAAATCGGCTCAATTTCAAATTTAATAGAAAAAGTGACATAGTTTTCTTTTAATTTTTTTATTTCCCTTTCTATTAATAAATAATGAGCTTTGTTTAATAAATGGTGAGATCCTTAATATGTGGATAATAAATTATAATTATTTTAAAATATTAATTCGAGATGGGATATTTTGAATTTATTTAATTAAACTATTCTAAAATGATTTTCAATTAAACATTTTTAAAAACAAATTATTTATGGGACCCTCTATTAAATTTGAGTAGGGATATCAATGGGTCGGGTTTGGTCAAATCAACACCCGCTCCACCATTCATAACTTCAAATTCATGTCCGTCTTAAATTCACGTTGAATTTGAATATTTAATTCTGTGCTCTACCATTGCAAATGTCCGCCACACGATGAATAATCAAACTCACGTAAAATTTCAAATAATAAAAATTATAAATAATTTTTTTCATTTTATCCGACAATATTTTTAAAAATATTTAAAATAAAAAGACATATTGTAAAATAGATTGTTTTTATTTTTATAAGTGATATTTATAAACATATCACTTATAAATAAATATTGGTGACATTTACTGTTTATTCTAATTATTTTGTAATAAGTTAATTTTCATCGCATATGTTTCTTGGAATGAAAGAAAACATAAATATATTATTTTTTATTTAATTTTAGTCATCACCGTTAAATAGTTCGTCAAATTGAAACACTAGTGATGTTGTCTTCTATTTTCTATAGATATTCACCACCCACATCCCTCGCTTTTTTCATCTTCTCAATCATGCCTTCAATCCCCAAGGACCTTTTTGTTGCCCCAAATCCAGATTGTTTATGTATGTTCCCAATTTAGTTCCCAATTGAGAATATCGCTTGTAGATTCATGTAAGAAGTTCAAGTTTAAGAGGCTATGGTATTTTACGGTTTCCAGATTTCAATCAAGAAAATTCAAGATGTAGAGTCTTCTTTAGAAACCTACATCAAAGATTCAGATGAAAATCTCTTTCGCGTTATGGAAACGTAGCTTGCGTTGAGAATTTCACAATGGTCTAATTAGAAGAATTTCACAATGACACTTACAAACGGTTTTTCCGTTTGAGATTTAACGGCATAAAATTTATGACTAAAATCGAACTTAATAACAAATGTGATGAAAATATAAATTTTGAACATTAAATATGACTTCTAGAAGAATTTTTCCAAATAAATATCAAACTTTGAAAATGATAAAAATAGTACAAAAATTGTTATAATCNTATTTCAACTAATCAATTACTAACTTGTATTCAAATCAGGTACTAATGCTATATTTTATAAGTAATAAAGTAAATGTTGAGAATAATAAAATGGACGGGACTATCATCGGAATACAAAAAATTGAGAATGAAGAATTAGAAAGAGAATCGAATACTTTTTTTAAAAATTAATTGGATAAAATTTATAATCATATCATGGTTTTTCATCGGAATATCAAACTTTGAAAATGAAAATTGAATGCTCGAATATTCAATTAACAGGCCAAAATTGCATAATTTTTAGAACTTCGATGACTAAATTAACATACAAAACTTTGAGGATAATAATCGCCACAAATTCAAAAGTTTGGAGACTACTATGGACGTCAGGTACCAAATGTGTGAAATCTAGAAAACTACGAGGACCAAATATACGTTTATTAAAGTTCATGAACTTCAGTTGCCAAAATTTTGAACATCGAGTACCAAATTTGCCACACATTCAAATTTGAGCACGAATTTTACCAAAATTTAAAAAGTATGAGAACTAGTGTTGTCACTCCGAAACTATTGAAATCAAATTTGTCACAATTATAAAAATATGAAGATTAAATTTATCAAAACTGCAATACTCTGAAGACCAAATTTGTGTGTCTACCTATCAATGAATTAGAAGTTTTAGATGGTGTATTTGAATTTTGTATATACAAAATTAATATGAGCTTTAACATATTGTATACCAAATTTTGTATTATTTGAAATTAGAAATTAATTGAGCTTTAACATATTAATATCAATTAATTTATTAAGTTATAAATATATCTAATTAATATAAAATAAATATTGTGCTATTTTTAGTATTCGTTATTTAAAAAAACATTGTTAACTCTTTTCTATTAATGTAAAAAACAGCTAAATTATTTTAATAGTTTTAGTTGTTTTAGTTTAAAAAATAGGATCTGTGATGAATAGATATTAATTGATTTAAAATTTAAAATATTCGTAACCCATGTTTTTAATTTAACTTATTTAATAATAAAAAAGGATTTTTGTATTAAGTTTTAAAGAGAAACTAAAAAAGCTCAAATTTCTTTTTAATTTTGAACCTGTTTTATATTAATTTATAAAATTAGCTCGTTTTTTTATAAATTAAATTCTTGCGGGATCTAAACTATTTGAATATCATATTCAATTATTTGAAAATGATCTACATTACTCATGTTTTTGTTCAAAAATATCAAACAAATCGGCTCAATTTCAAATTTAATAGAGAACGAGTGACATAGTTTTCTTTTAATTTTTTTATTTCCTTTCTATTAATAAATAATGAGCTTTTTTTAATAAATGGTGAGATCCTTAATATGTGGATAATAAATTATAATTATTTTAAAATATTAATTCGAGATGGGATATTTTGAATTTATTTAATTAAACTATTCTAAAATTATTTTCAATTAAACATTTTTAAAAAACAATTATTTGTGGGACCCTCTATTAAATTTTATTAGGGATATCAATGGGTCGGGTTTGGTCAAATCCACGCCCGCTCCATCATTCATAACTTCAAATTCATGTCCGCCACAAATTCACGTTGAGTTTTAATATTTAATTTTGTGCTCTACCCTTGAAATACTCGCCAAACGGTGAATAATCCAACCCATGTAAAATTTCAAATAATAAAAATTATAAATAATTTTTTTCATTTTATCTGACAATATTTTTAAAAATATTTAAAATAAAAAGACATATTGTAAAATAGATTGTTTTTATTTTTATAAGTGATATTTATAAACATATCGAAACTTTAAAATAATATAAATAAATATGGGTGACATTTACTGTTTATTCTAATTATTTTGTAATAAGTTAATTTAATCGCATATGTTTCTTGGAATGAAAGAGGACATAAATATATTATTTTTTATTCAATTTTAGTCATCAACGTTAAATAGTTCGTCAAATTGAACCACGAGTGATGTTGTCTTCTATTTTCTATAGATATTCACCACCCACATCCCTCGCTTTTTTCATCTTCTCAATCATGCCTTCAATCCCCAAGGACCTTCTTGTTGCCCCAAATCCAGATTGTTTCTGTATGTTCCCAATTTAGTTCCCAATTGAGAATATCGCTTGTAGATTCATGTAAGAAGTCCAGATTTAAGAGGTTATGATATTTTACGGTTTCCAGATTTCAATCAAACAAATTCAAGATGTAGAGTCTTCTTTAGAAACCTACATCAAAGATTCAGATAAAAACCTCTTTCGCGCTATGGAAGCGTAGCTTGCTTTGAGACAGAAAACAAATCTAGACTTTAAATATGACTAATTAGAAGAATTTCACAATAGCACTTACAAACGGTTTTGCCGTTTGAGATTTAACGGCATAAAATTTATGACTAAAATCGAACTTAATAGCAAATGTGATGAAAATATAAATTTTGAACATTAAATATGACTTCTATAAGAATTTTCCCAAATAAATATCAAACTTTGAAAATGATAAAAATAGTACAAAAATTATTATAATCAAACAACTCTAAAGTCAAAAAATTTGTAAATATATTCTCTAATATTTATAATTGTATATTTAATATAAAAGATTAAAAGTAATTGTTGTTTGATTTTAATATCCGTTAATGTTTGAAACATGAATATCGTTTTTGTTTGATAACTTAATCTTAAAAATTGTAAAAATATATCTAAATTTTAAAATAATGTAAATAGCATATTTATATATTAAAAATTACATAAATAACACTATAATATTTCGAAATCGATTACCAAAAAATAGATAAAAATCGTTCATTTTTTGTAGTTGATGTTAATTCATAAACATGTGTAAAATACACAATTTATAAACTTTAAACATCGCTTTTACATTATATTTAGTTACAAAATAAATGAAAATATTATGATAACACAAAATGCATTTATCCAAACAAACTTAGTTTTATAAAATTGATAAGAAAATTTCTCAGTATGATAATTTATAAATATAATAAATTTAATCATAATTACATATAATAATACAAACATATTGAAATATAAGATATTTAAAAATATTATATATAAAAAACTTTAAATATTACATTAAATTTGACGGATATAATAGGTATGAGTTTGGTTTGAGTAGAAATCTACGTCTATCTCGCCCACAGCTGGTTTATTATTTTTAAACTTTTACCCTCCCCATACCCACAAAAAATCCAACCCTCACGGGTAGGGTAGGGTAGTATATAAATCAGGTTGAATTTTTTTGCCATCCCTATCTCGTGCTTGATTTATCGATAGATCTTTTTTTATTAATTTTAAAAAGATTTGATTTGATTTTTAATCTGTTTAATATTTTTTATTAAAATATGTGGGACCCTCTATTAATTAGTTATCTAATTTTGTTCGAGAAAATTGCAATGATGACCTTTAATCTTTGAATAGTATATAAATAGTGTAAATGCAATGTCCTTATAGTTTCATAATTGCATATGAAACACCCAAAATTTATATAATGTGTGTGGTTGACCCTCCAACTTTTAAATTTGTAAACACTATGCCCTCAAAGATTAAAAATTGCATGGTTGACCCCCAAAGTTCCAAAATCGTTTATATTTGACCCTTATGTCCGATATTTTTTTGAGTTTATATACGAAGTAAAATTACCATGAAATATAATAACAAAATATTATAAGACAAATTAGTTTTTTAACAAGCGGATGTTACATAGTTCTCCGGTACATATTTCTCCGAGTCAATTCTGAACTATTTAATATGTTTTGAGGCTAAATATCAAATCAGTAAACAAAATCGGTTAATTTAAACATGTAGAAAGAACGAGGTTAATTGCGCAAAAACTCAAAAAAATACCGAACGTGATGGTCAAATATAAACGGTTTTGAAACTTTGGGGGTCAACCATGCAATTTTTAAATTTGAGAGCATAATGTTTACAAATTTAAAAAGTTAGAGGGTCAACCACACACATTATGTAAAGTTTAGGTGTTTCGTACGCAATTTTGAAACTATAAAGACATCGCCTTTACACTATTTCAAATATTAGGTGCTAATGACAAACATTACTCAATTTGGTTCTCTTAAAATATTCGGGCCCATGTTACTTGACTTAACTAACTTATTATTATGAAATGATTTCAATTAAATATATGTATTTAAATATTTGAAGGCATATTCTATTAATTTAGAATTGTTTTTATAAAAATAATTGATACAACATTGGTGAGAGTGAGATCCGAAAGAAATGAATATTTTAATGGATGAATGTCATTTAACGTGCTCACACTTTATATGATTTAACGAATTTGATCTATAAGGTTTTCAAGTTCTAATAAATATACTCTTCAAAGTTTTTTGAATGTAATACTATTTGCCAAATTTTGATATTTTGGCGAAACTAGTTTATATACTTCATAAATTTTGGAAATTATAATTATAAAAAGTTTAATATATATGTCAAAATTATTACTCAAATTTTGGAGACTTGTTTTGTCCCACAGGAATTGAATTTGTCAAATTCAGGAAAAACACTCTTGCTAAAACGATCAAAGTATGAGGATTATAGATATCAAATTAAAGTTTTTTTATATCAAAATCACCAAACTTTGGAATCAAATACATAATTTTTCTCAGATTTTAATATTAAATGTTTATTGTTCATTTGTTTGGGGCTACATTACTTTTAATTGATATAATTAATAATTTGATGTTTCATACTCTTCGGGTGTACCCAAACGGGTCCCTGTTTGTGCTGAGTGGGAGACATTAGAGATGTCCCATGATGAGAGACGCTAAAGCGGTTCAATTGTATTGGCTTGAGAAAGGAATCAACCAATGCATTGATAATGGGATCGAATAAGGTTCTCTTCTGCACAAATTATGAAAACGAATTATGTATTATAGAATGCATAATCTGTTTTTGAAACAAAATATTATCCATTTGAAATTCTAATTATAAATTCTGATCATAATGTATTCTGATTTTTCAACTATAATGCATAATCAAGTTCATATTTAATTTTGAAAATGCATTATGTATTATACTCTTTATTTTTCACGAGAAAATTAATGCATTGGGTCTCGATGTTTAAAATAGTGTAAATGCGATACTCCCAAAGTTTGTAAATTACATGAGAAGCCTTCGAAGTTTCAAAGCCGTTCAATAATGATCCTCGAGCAAATATTTGCGGTTTTTCTTCTAAGTAGTTTTGATAATTTATGCATTATTTTTAAAATTTTCAAAATTTAGAAACATTGTCCTTTCACATTTTCAAGGTTAATTGATCAATACAAACTATTGAGACGTTTAAAATATTAACAAGTATTATAGTTCAATATAAACGGTTTTAGAAGTTCGGAGGTCAACGACACAATTCTTAAACATAGAAATCAACATCACACATTATATCAACTTCGAGGCTTTGTACGCAATTTACAAATTTTGGGACACATTCTTAAATTGTTATAAAGCTTGGGGACTAGTGACAAACACTACTCTATTTTTCACATATATACATTTTTTTCCAAATAAAGATGGCAAACATGGGGTCATTTTAAAATTAGGAGGCTTATTTTACTATTCATTGTGTATTTTAAAAATAGGGCTTATTTTAAAACACCACCCTATTTTTCATATATATACATTGACTATATCTCCAAATATTGAAAATTTTAAAAATAACACATAAATTATCAAAACTATTTATACGAAAAAGGCAAAAACCGTTACTTTTCACCCGAGGGTCATTTTTGAACGGTTTTAAAACTTCGGGGGCTTCTCACGCAATTTATAAACTTTGGGGGCATCACCTTTACATTATTTTAAACATTAGGGGTCAATTACGTAATTTTCTCATTTCTATTCTCATTTGTTGAGTTTCTTATTCGACGATATCGTCTTTAATATTTTTGTTTTTTTTATTATATGATTTTTAAATAAAAAATGTTATTAACTTATTTTGTATTTACAAATATTATTTTAGTTTAAAATTATAATTTCATATTTATGACAAAGAGATATAATTTTTTTAGATTGTAACTCAATTCAAATTCTATATTTATGCATAACGTTTTTACATTTTATAATTAAATATATGTTTACACAGAACATTATGCATATTCTAATTATACATTTTGATTCTACATTTTAATTATAAATTCTGATTATATAATTACATTAGATAATTTGTGGAGAAAACACACTAACTGAATATTGTAATATTGTCATATATCACTTGCAAAATAGAAATATTATAATTTATAATAATAATGATATTATGAGTAATTAGTTTGACATACTATTTTCAATGTGAATCATTTCTCTTATCAATTAAGTTATACGGATATTCTCTCATTCCATTTGATATTGTCCGGGGTTATTTATGTAATTATGATAACCCGTGGCTCGTCTGACGTGGCTAAAGGGTATTTTTAATTTTCTATTATATTTATTGAGCGATGTGATTTCGGGAGTATTCTCGTAATTTTGGGCATCCCGGGCCCACTTATGAGAATTCTGATGGTGTTTTGAGCTGTTTTGGATGATTTCGATCGGAAATGATGATAGGGGTATTTTCGCAATTTCGCACTCGAAGAGCTCGTTGGCGACCTTAGGCGATATTTTTGGCTACCTCCTAAGCATTTGGAAGGATCAACTGGTAAAAGAGTATTCTCGGGTATTTTCTCGGCATTACATGTTATTCATGTTCGATCGGAATACATTTTTGAAGTTCCGGGACGCTGTGAAACTTATTCCGATTTCATTGGGTATTTTCTAAGTAAGTTGGGCTAATTTGATTAGTACTGAGCTTTTGGATCCTAAGTTGACTTATTGAAGCGAGTTATTCTATAAATACAAGACCCTAGGCCTTATAAAAGGATTCAGATTCTTTGCACGTTTCCCAAAGTTCTCGTTTTCGTGAGTTTGTGACCCAAAAAGTCGCGACAGCCCTTTTTCAAGCCTCCTTACTCGTGACATTGTGAGCCGAGTCGCGAGGTTGTGTGGCTAGTCGCGGGATTATGTTGCTAGTCACGAGTTTATGAGCCTAGTCGCGAGATTATGACCCTGATCGCGACATTTTGTCCTTTCGCGAGATTTTGTATATGAGAGTAGCGAGATTTTGCATGGACTCGCGACATTATGACACAAAGTCGCGAGTCCCCTCATCATGGGCGTGACGTAGCGGTTCCGATCGTTTTTCATGCTGTTTTCGTTCGGATTGTCGATATCTCTTNTATAAAAATAATTGATACAACATTGGTGAGAGTCAGATCCGAAAGAAATGAATATTTTAATGGATGAATGTCATTTAACGTGCTCACACTTTATATGATTTAGCGAATTTGATCTATAAGGTTTCAAGTTCTAATAAATATACTCTTCAAAGTTTTTTGAATGTAATACTATTTGCCAAATTTTGATATTTTGGCGAAACTAGTTTGTATACTTCATAAATTTTGGAAATCATAATTATAAAAATTTTAATATATATGTTAAAATTGTTACTCAAACTTTGGAGACTTGTTTTGTCCCACGGGAATTGAATTTGTCAAATTCAGGAAAAACACTCTTGCTAAAACGATCAAAGTATGGGGATTATAGATATCAAATTAAAGTTTTTTTATATCAAAATCACCAAACTTTGGAATCAAATACATAATTTTTCTCAGATTTTAATATTAAATGTTTATTGTTCATTTGTTTGGGCCTACATTACTTTTAATTGATATAATTAATAATTTGATGTTTCATACTCTTCGGGTGTACCCAAACGGGTCCCTATTTGTGCTGAGTGGGAGACATTAGAGATGTCCCATGATGAGAGACGCTAAAGCGGTTCAATTGTATTGGCTTGAGAAAGGAATAACCAATGCATTGATAATGGGATCGAATAAGGATCTCTTCTACACAAATTATGAAAACGAATTATGCATTATAGAATGAATAATCTGTTTTGAAACAAAACATTATCCATTTTAAATTCTAATTATAAATTCTGATCATAATGTATTCTGATTTTTCAACTATAATGCATAATCAAGTTCATACTTAATTTTGAAAATGCATTATGTATTATACTCTTTATTTTTCACTAGAAAATTAATGCATTGGGCATCGATGTTTAAAATAGTGTAATTGCGATGCTCCCAAAGTTTGTAAATTACATGAGAACCGCTCGAAGTTTCAAAGCCGTTCAATAATGATCCTCGAGTAAATATTTGCGGTTTTTCTTCTAAGTAGTTTTGATAATTTATGCATTATTTTTAAAATTTTCAAAATTTAGAAACATTGTCCTTTCACATTTTCAAGGTTAATTGATCAATACAAACTATTGAGACGTTTAAAATATTAACGAGTATTATAGTTCAATATAAACGGTTTTGGAAGTTCGGAGGTCAACGACACAATTCTTAAACATGGAGATCAACATCACACATTATATCAACTTCGAGGCTTTGTACGCAATTTACAAATTTTGGGACACCTTCTTAAATTGTTATAAAGTTTTGGGACTAGTGACAAACACCACTCTATTTTTCACATATATACATTTTTTTCCAAATAAAGAAGACAAACATTGGGTCATTTTAAAATTAGGGGGCTTATTTTACTATTCATTGTGTATTTTAAAAATAGGACTTATTCCAAAAATAGGGCTTATTTTAAAACACCACCCTATTTTTCATATATATACATTGACTATGTCTCCAAACATTGAAAATTTTAAAAATAACACATAAATTATCAAAACTATTTATACGAAAAAGGCAAAAACCGCTACTTTTCACCCGATGGTCATTTTTGAACGGTTTTAAAACTTCGGGGGCTTCTTACGCAATTTATAAACTTTGGGGGCATCACATTTACACTATTTTAAACATTAGGGGCCAATTACGCAATTTTCTCATTTCTATTATCATTTGTTGAGTTTCTTATTCGACGATATCGTCTTTAATATTTTTGTTTTTTTTATTATATGATTTTTAAATAAAAAAATGTTATTAACTTATTTTGTATTTACAAATATTATTTTAGTTTAAAATTATAATTTTATATTTATGACAAAGAGATATAATTTTTTTAGATTGTAACTCAATTCAAATTCTATATTTATGCATAACGTTTTTACATTTTATAATTCAATATATGTTTACACAGAACATTATGTATATTCTAATTATACATTCTGATTCTACATTTTAATTATAAATTCTGATTATATAATTACATTAGATAATTTGTGGAGAACACACAGAAACTGAATATTGTAATATTGTCATATATCACTTGCAAAATAGAAATATTATAGTTTATAATAATAATGATATTATGAGTAATTAGTTTGACATACTATTTTCAATGTGAATCATTTCTCTTATCAATTACGTTATACGGATATTCTCTCATTCCATTTGATATTGTCCGGGGTTATTTATGTAATTATGATAACCCAGGGCTCGTCTGACGTGACTAAAGTGTATTTTTGATTTTCTATTATATTTATTGAGCGATGTGATTTCGGGAGTAATCTCGTAATTTTGGGCATCCCGGGCCCACATATGAGGATTTTGATGGTGTTTTGAGCTGTTTTGGATGATTTCGGTCGGAAATGATGTCAGAGGTATTTTCGTAATTTCGCACTCGAAGAGCTCGTTGGCGACCTTTAGGCGATATTTTTGGCTACCTCCTAAGCATTTGGGAGGATCAACTGGTAAAAGAGTATTCTCGGGTATTTTCTCGGCATTACATGTTATTCATGTTCGATCGTAATACATTTTTGAAGTTCCGGGACGCTGTGAAACTTATTCCGATTTCATTGGGTATTTTCTAAGTAAGTTAGGCTAATTTGATTAGTACTGGGCTTTTGGACCCTAAGTTGACTTATTGGAGCGAGTTATTCTATAAATACAAGACCCTAGGCCTTAGAATAAGATTCAGATTCTTTGCACGTTTCCCAAAATTCCAGTTTTCGTGAGTTTGTGACCCAGATGCGACTTTTTGTTAAAAAGTCGCGACAGCCTTTTTCAAGCCTCCTTACTCGTGACATTGTGAGCCGAGTCGCGAGGTTGTGTGGCTAGTCGCGGGATTATGTTGCTAGTCACGAGTTTATGAGCCTAGTCGCGAGATTATGACCCTGATCGCGACATTTTGTCCTTTCGCGAGATTTTGCATGGACTCGCGACATTATGACACAAAGTAGCGAGTCCCCTCATCATGGGCGTGACGTAGCGGTTCCGATCGTTTTTCATGCTGTTTTCGTTCGGATTGTCGATATCTCTTAATTGTACTTGTAACCTTTGATTATTATAGTGAAAACCAAGGTAGAGCTATGCTCTCCCGATGACGTAAGCTCACATATTGTGGGCCAAACCTCGTATATCGCTCGTGTCCCCACAATAATTGAACTCAAAATTATATTAGAAATTGACTTATTATAAACAAACGCTCAAAAATATTTTTAGACGAGATCACCATTAAATCTTAAATTTCTTCATGGCATCGGAGTTATAGGTTGTGTTTAAAACTGGTTTATATCGGTTTAGACAAAACAAACTCTGATAGCTAAAGTGCATCGAGCTTAGGGGATACAAATATATCGATTTATGACTCGAGCACTACCAAGTCTATTGAAACAAATATGAACTTGACCAATAAAGTTTGACTTGAGGATGAGTATTGAAATAGTGTCCCACATCGGTTGTAGAAATAAAAATATTATAGTTTATAATGAGAGTGATATCATGATTAATTAATTAATTTGTTTAATCTTTTTAGTATGATTCATTTCTCTTATATAATGAACTATACGATACTCTTCCAATCTATTGAATTATGAATTTATATAATGAACAATCAAAGATTGGTCTTGCATTTTTATTATTTTGATAATTTTAGTTTTTAAAGTTTCATAATTGTGGCAATTATTATCCATTAAAGTAAGTAAATCAATATACAATTTAATCTTTTATATAAATAATGTAAATTAATATTATTCGACAATTTTGTTTGCAATTTCTTCCATCAATATCTTTAGAATATTTACAAATCAGGCGAGATGTGATCAAGACGATGTTGGAATTCAACAATCAATAAAACACACAAATACAATTTGGAACACTGTGAACCTTCATTTAGAATTAACGAATAATTCATATAATTCTTGAAGAATCGTCATTCAATGTTGATTTATGAATGTTCTAAAACCAGACTGGATGATAAAACCAGAAACAAGTAAAAATATGCCAACATTGTTATTACTTGAGCCAATGTTGTATCTTTTGGTGAAAATACACTAAAAAATGTTTGAAAAAATCAGTATTAATTACGTAAAATGTGAATATAAATATTTATTGATAAAAAATAAATATCATATGAAACAACATTGTTGCAAATTTTTTTAGAAAATGAAACCCTATTGAAAGTAGCTAATATACATATTATAATATAAAAATAATGTAATATATATAATATAAAATTAGACAAATATATACAATATAAATAACATATATAAATTAAAGTTAAAAAATGCAATTAATATAATAGAGAGTGTGTGACACTATATATAAAATTGTAATATATATACTATTTCCTTATATCAACTAGTCTCTTATAAATTGCTCAAATTAAATTTATCCATAAATTTATGGACATTAGAGCGTCCGTGCCAAGTAGGATATGGTTTAATTAGAGCAATGGTGGTCCAAAATAGATTAAATTAAGAGATGCATAAATCTTGAAATGATAAAATGAGTAATTATAGAGAAAAAATGTTTATTTTTTAGGATTAAATTCATTATTTTCTCCTAATTATATTTTTAATGGAGATTAAGTCTTAAATGTTGGTTTTTTCAACTCTTAGACTAAAGGATGTTTGTTAGTAATTTAATTGTTGTTTGACTTTAATCATATTTTATTATTGATTATGTGTTATGCTTAATTGAAGCTGCCAAGATAATTACTCCTCATAGCAAGAGCTCATTAATGGAGTTTTTTTATAAAATTAACAGTGTCAGTTGTCATAATGATAAAAAATAACAGTGAATAAAATTATTTTTCAAACATATCACTCAGTTACAGCTTTTTGAACAGATTTTTTAATACATCGGTTTCTATTTTTATTGAAACCGACCTACAATTATTATTATTATGTTTTATTTTAAATTATGATTTTTATAATAAAAAGATAACATAGATTGAAAGTTGAGCTCGATTTCTATAAATCTTAGAAACCGAACTACTAAAAAAGTTGATCTCTACAATCTGTAAATTAGTGTTATATTCACAAAATAAATTAATTCAATGAATATAAAAAATTAACAAAAGAAGTACACTTACTTTTACAATAATAACCATGTTACCCCCAAAATTTTACCTCTCATTAATGCTCATTTATTACATCTTTATTGAAGTTTCCAACCATAGGCTCTAGGATTAGATATTATTAGGCATGCTGGTTTTTTATTAGTATTTTGTTTTGTAGATTAGGTTTTAACTTTTGGGCGGCTGGATTTTTTCAACAGTTAGGTAAATTCATGTTTTGGGTTTCTAGTTATGTTTGACATTCAATATTCATCTCAATTAGGGTTTATTTTAATCACTGCAGATGATGTGTTTGATGAAATGCCGATTTGCCTGGATTTGATTATCAGAGAACTTCAAACATATAAACTCGTGTTTAATTTAAAAGCTTAGTTGTATGGCATGTTTGGCTTAGGAACTGAACAAATAGGACTTAATAACACTGGATTTTTTAAAATTTTCAGGAAGGATATTGACAAAATTCTTGTACGTTTGATGTGTATTTTGGAAGGAATTTTCTGAGTTCACACTTGTATGTTTTCATGTTCATTATGCATTTGATTGTTATTGGGTAAGGAGCAGATAATTGTTACTTTTTGTTTAAAGTGCAACTTTCTCCAGTGAATTAACTTCACTTGTAAGTGTGCAGAAGCAACAGACAACAGCTTCATTGGATCCACTAAAAAACTGAATTAAATACTGGCTTCATCAGCTTTTGAAACATGGGAAAACTCAGTACTACCGACAGTGAGAGAAGTAGAGAGTAGAAACCCTTTGATGCTTTAATGCTTGCTCAACAAACTTGTTAGGGACACTTATTGTTTTTATGGCAGAGAAGCAGTGATGAATGTAGGACAAATGAAGAGACAACTTTTTACCAGAATGCACATAAATAACTGGTAATTTTTTTGTTAAATTTCTGCTGTAGTTTTTTACTGCCGTGCCATTGATGTGAAGAATTTGAATTCAGGCTGTACATATAAATGCGATAAAAAACACTTTAGTTTTACCTTGTGAAGTAAAAAGCTTAAATGTTGGATTACTCAACTTGTTACTGTCACATGGATCACTGAACTTATACATATCTCACTTTCTTGAGGCAATGGAAACTTACTGGAATCATGTGGTAGGAACTGTGACACGTACGTTGAGATTAAAATGTCCAACAAAAAAATAAACTGTTACTATAATGTTCTTTAGCTGCTTTTTTATTATTATCTCTTCAACAATCTGTTCTGTTCTGCCTTTAATTTTTGGGGACTCTCCTATAGATTGTGGGGCAACCTATCAAGTCCGTTTCCTCAAGGGAAACACTGAACTGATCGCCACCTACCCTATATTTTACTGCTTAAATTCTTGTGGTTTTTGTGACATGCGATTCTATCATCAATCACAAACTTTCTCTGGTCTGTGAAAGTTGAAAGTGAAACTTTTGAACCATTTCCTTTGTACCCTTAGAAAATCTTGCTTTACATGCATGAATTTCAAGGTCCTTTAAACTTGATGGAGAAGAAGCCTGTGAGCATCACTCCACTGGAATGGGAAAATTTGTCTTTGTACAATGAAAAACCTATTGATAACCAAAAACAGATATGTTTTTCTTTCTCTGGTTCAGGCTACGCAAATGATCTTTCAAGCAGTTCTTCCTCAAATTATCCATTCTACGCTTCAACTAAAGGTTCAATGGATATTTTGGGAAAAATGGAATATTTGCCTTCTTACAAGAACTGGTTGTCAAGTGACACAACAAAGATCTGTTCGAGGATTGAGAAGCCTAGATCTTGTGTATCTCCTGCTCTAATGAAAAGATCAAGGCCGTTGAATCATAATATTCAAAATCCATGCTGTCAAGTTGAAGGATGTAATCTTGATCTCAAAACAGCTAAGGATTATCACCGCAGGCATAGAATCTGTGATACACACTCCAAAAGCCCAAGAGTTATTGTAGCTGGGATGGAACGCCGGTTTTGTCAACAGTGCAGCAGGTAAATGAACCTTAAACAAGTTTACTTTGCTCAAAATGAATCAAAATATTTGATGCTATTTTGGATTTGTTTTTGTGTTATTCTTTTTTTGGCTAATAATCCAAAAGGTTCCATGCATTATCTGAGTTTGATGCTAATAAAAGAAGCTGCCGAAGGCGCCTCTTCGACCACAACGCAAGACGACGAAGGGCACCTCCAGATTCAATTCAGTTTTCTTCAACAAGAGCCTCTTCTACATTCCAAGGTTCATTCTATATCTTTTGAATTTCACTCTAGTCGTGTTGGTTTGAGTTCATGTATTTTTGTATGAGCAGATATCATCAAAACACAGCCAAACTTTTATATAAACGGTTCGGGCGGAGCGATTGGTGGAACTCTATGTTTTTCTAGTAATGAAATGCAGAGTTCAGGCTACAACTTTCAAATGAATTCAAGTAGAAACTTCATGGATCAATGTAATTCGTTTATCTTTTCATTTTTCTCTACTTAATGTGAAAATATCATATGGTTTAGAAGAATTTAAAGGGTGTTATGCTTGTGACTAATATGTTTCTTTTGTCTAAAACCCGATTTGATATCGACCGTTATGATATATGTCGTGAGTACATATCCCACTTGACTTGCATGATCTACGTCACGTGAATTTTCGTTGTTCTTATATACTATATCCGTGAATTCATATGTTTGTTTGAAATGTTATTTCGTTGTTCTTATATATTATATACGTGAATGCATATGTTTGTTTGAAATTATGTTAGGTTCAAATGTTTGGATGGCTAGTTACGAAAGAGGGCCGGATTTTGTGAACGCTCCCTCTCTTCTGTCAACTAATTCGTGGAGCTTGAATCATAATGAATCCGGCACAATGGATGGGTTTTTCTTTAGAAATCCGGGTTATGCGATGCATCGTACGGCTATGATCGATTTTACTCCGGCCGAAACCCACAATGTTGGTATGATCAACTCTTCTCATACAAGATCATAATTGGGTTGAGTTTGTTGAAGAATTAAGAGATTTTCACTACTTTTCCATTTTTATTTTTTTTGTTCTTTTATTACAACAATGTTTCTTTATTACAACAATATTCCTTAGAACAACTTTAACAATGTGCTAGTACAAAATAATTTACACCAGTATAATTCTATTTAAATATCAGCTATATATCTCATAATTTTTTTTTTATTTTTATCCACATCTTTTTTATCGCACCAAATTAGCTTTATCTATCTCATTTACTTTCTTTATATAAATTAAATAGTAAAATATCAAATATTTAATTCCAATTTACTATCATGTTTTGCTATTTTTGTACTCTATTTAGTTATTTATATTTCGTATAAAAATTTATGCATTGAAATCACCAGATTAATCTTATATATATACATGTTATTAGCATAATCATATTTTTAAATATTATAAAATATGTTAATAAAATGCATAATATAATAAATTAAATCTTTAATGAAAGAACTAATAAAAATCTAAAAAGAATAAGAATGAAAGAGGTCAGCTGTAATTAAAATAAAAATAATAAATAAAAAGGATGAGCAGTCTTCAGAACGTATTGCTCTGTAACTATTATACGATTCATCTCATAATTAGAAAATTTAGAGTGAAGTTCGAACATGGATCTTATAGACTTGTTAAATATAATGGGCGTTTAATATTATTAATTCAAATTTAATTTATTGATTGAAGAAAATAATATAAAATCACTTATAATCAATCAAATTTAAAAGAGCCAAGTTATGTTCTAAAACCCGATCGGATGCATTTAACCGTTTTTTCAATGGTTCGGTTCAAAACGGTTTAGATCGATCTCGAACTAGTTTGAACCGTTTTTTGTGTTGTTAAATATTTGAAATAAATAGATTATATTTTAATTCGTTTTCTCATATGTTTATAACGAACCGTATCAATAAATATAAAATCAATTTCAAAATATAAAAATAATTAAATAAAAATATATAATATATTTATAATCATGATATCCATTATGGTTAATAATATTTGATAGTTTTTTAGTGTTTAAATATAAAATAAATATTAGTTTTAATTCTATTATATTTATAAAATATAATAATTAATAAATTGATTATATCAAAATAAAATTTTGATTCTTTGAATCAACATAAAAATTTAACAAATTAAGTTAGACGGATCTAAACTGGACCAGATTTTGTACCGTTTCCAGTTCGAACCGGATAAACCGGTCGGATTCAGCCAGGTATCAAAATAGATAAGTTATTTCTTCTTATTTAAAAAATTTAGCAAGATGGACCATTTTGAAGAGACTATTTAGAACTAAAAATTACAGGAAAATAAATATTTAAAGTAAATAAAATAAAAGAGATCAAATATATAATAAATAAAACAAAACTTAATATTTTGTTATAATATATATGACGTCTGGATGAATATATGTACTTAATGTGAGACACATCTTATATATATATAATATTCTCAAACACAAATCATTCATTGATCTTGAATTCTCAATTTTTCGAACCACTTTAAATTGCTATTATATCAATGAGAAATTGACGATTTCAGTTTAAAATTGTGGGAAAATGCCTGAACGGATAATGATGTTATTTGAAATTGCGGTTCACCGCTAGGTGCGGTGAACGTGCCGCAACTTATTTCATTTTAACCAAACATGTTTAACAAGTACATTCGTTTCACCGCTGAAAACTGCGGTGATGTGACAGTACGTTTGAAGCAGTGGTGAGCAGAACACAATTGTTTAATGATCATTATACAATTCTTTTAAAATTAGGGTTTATAATTATTTTATATCAAAATTAATTTAATATTAATTTAAATTCTTATCAATTTAAATAATATTTTTATTAATATTAATTTTTATTACAGTTTTAAAATTTTTTATCTATATTAATTTTTATTAATATTAATTTATTTAAGAGCATCCGCACTTTGTAGAGATAGAACACGATCGGAATATGGAAGTACAAATTCCCGTTGACCCATCACATATAGATGTTGAACTCATACACGATAACTACATGATTCGAATTAGAAATGAAATACATGATCGCATTACACTAGCAGTGTTATGGTCCCTTTTTAGGGGTACCAACAGTCGTCCGATTCGTCAGGATACGAACTCGGTTTTAATTTGTTTATGGTGGGGAGACGATTAGATAAAGTGAATGAAGAAATGCTCAAAGCAATTTAGAGTAGAAAACCCCGGGAAATGGGGGAAAAACCACTTGACTAAGAGTATGAAAAGCTCTTAGTCGATTCACTAATCAAACAATTCATTACAAAAATACAGCAGAGGTTTATAAAGATGACAAGGTATAAGAAAGCAGTAAGAACTCCGGCAGAGGAACAGTCTGTTCTTATGCGTCCAAAAGGTCCTGCTAATTCCGTCGTCAAGTTCTGTATTTATAGAGCTGATGGTGTGTGTAATCCACGCTCTGTAACTGCCTCTGACAAGTTTGTTGAAGGTTGTTGTCGCGCGATGTAAAACGTGGTCGGGACCGAAGCGTGGCCTGCGTGATCTGGCCTGAAGAGTGGTAAACATGTGGAGGTCCGAAGCGTGGAACGCGTGGGCTGTAACCGTTTGAACCGAACCGTGGGGCCATTTGTCAAAAGCCATCCATTTTGCCAAGTCTATCTTCGATCCAATTTATCTCAAATGTACTAAACTGGGGATTTTGGGCCGCGCAAGTTCGCTTATATTACATGGGTCGGCCTAATCGTTATTGGGCCTTACCCATTGCAGGGTATTCGGTCATAGGATTCTCATCACTAGCCCCCAGGGCTTGGTTGTCATCGCAGAGGTGACGCAAGGCCAACCACGCAATGTTATATACGTTCGGGAGAATATAGGACCGAGTTTGCTCGTAATGAGCGTCCAGGGGACCGATCATTCACTTTGTCAATTTAAGATGTGGATTTGAATTCAAAATACCATAACGTTCATTTTTGTATCACTTTTAAATATTAATATCCAGACCTGCGCCTTTCCACATTCTGCTATTCAATAGGCGTGATGAGTGCGTACAGACTGCAACCGCCTATGATAGTCATACGTGGCAGCTTACAATTAGTCGGGAAATTACTATTTAAATCAGGGTTTCGGATACTGTTCCTCCTTCTCGTCATTTCACGAAGGAAAAAGTCGTCCAAACCAAGTTCTCTGCGTTTTCGTTCCTGCCTATGCTTAAACTTTTTCCTACCGATTTTCATCAAGGTATTAGCCATGACTCCTCGTAAGATGAGATACCCAACTATGTTTGAGTTGGATATCGAAGAATTTAGGTCTAGGTTTTCGATTACGGCTCATTTCTCTATATGGAAGGGGCGGAAAGATATTCTCTGTTTCCTTCCAGTGGAAATGAACGTTCCGGCTACCTCTATTCCTATTAGTTACGCATCTCTGAAGTGCGGGTTATGTTTTCCGTTACACCCATTCGTAGCGGTTGTACTTAAGGAAATCCATTGCTCGACCTTTGCGTTATTTCCTGGTAGCTATGTGTATATAGTGGCGTTTATTTTTTATTGCCACCAACAGAGCATGATCCCGACCTTGGAGCATTTTTTCAATTTGTTCTTGGTCGGGTCCCGAAGGGGTAAGGGTCTATTAGAATGTCGTAAGTTATATTACATAGCGGTGCGCACCAAGGAGTGTGCTATAATTGATAAGGAAGAATCTCTTCATGCGTGGGAGTCTTGTTATGTGTGGATAACAGTTCCTAAGGAGGACATGTTAAAGGTGTGACCACATATAACCCACCAAAGCATATGTAAGTTGGATCGAACCAGGTTCAACCCTTCCAGTCCGGATATCGCAAACACACTTGCGATGATTCCTTCCCCCGAAGCACGTCTTAAACGGACAGAGTTGCTTCGGGAGGAGAGATAGGGGTCGCGGGTAGGACCGGAGCCCCAGCCCCGAAGGGGGTGTTTTCTTGTTCAGATCCATCTGAAGGATCGGGTATGAAGTTATATTTTTATTCCGTCATTTCCTGATCCTTATATATTTATCTTGCAGATTCAACCGAAACGATGCCAAACTCAAGATTCAAGTGTTTGGCTACTGCTTCGGTCCGTCCTTCTGAAGGACGACAGGAAGCAACGGAAAGTGCGGAGAAGGCTGAATCAGCAACATGCGGTACACTGGTTCCATCGGGGTCGTCCACTGGAGGGAACCCCTCGATCCAGACCACCAACACAGGCACACTAACCCTGCGTTGCACAGGACAGCCTTCAACGGGCGAAGGGCCCGTGCTTCGGGTATTTGGAGTGGTAGAGGAGGTGATAATGGATATATTTCGTTCTTTGAGCCTATCCGGCCTCTACCAAATCGGAAATAGTTCCGTTATTAGCACTGACACGATTACTTTGTTGATGCAGAGAGCCGTTCCCGTGGAGAAAGTTCTCCCCGGACCCAACCTTATGGCGAATGTCTCCCTGCCGTCGATCCCTTGGGCAAAGGGAAGAGAACGACATAAGCATCCGCCCCAAGGGTTTTTAAAAGGTTGAAGAAAGGAGGGAATGCTTCGTTCCTGCTAAGGGAAATGTCTTGAAGGAACCTGCATCGAGCCCTAAGACCAACTCCGACTGGGGGGTTGCCTTGGGCCTGCTGGACAAGTTTAAGAAAATGAAGAAGTTGGCCTCTTGGAGGAGTGTCTTTATTGAAGACTTCCGCCTTTATAGGGAACAAAACCCAGAAAATGTTCAGCCGGACATGTGTGGGGAAGAAATTATCGAGGGTTTCCTCGACCTCGCAACTAAGGTAAGTTCCCTTGATATCAAGGCCCGAAGGTTTATGTTTTGACCTTACTCTCCTATGTAGATGCTGAGGAAAGGTTTCACAACTGCAATCACCGTAGAGAAGAACTAGGGTGTCCAGGTTGTGTCCCAACAAGTCCAAGATCAACTTGACCTTGCAAAAAGGCAAGTTGAAATCAAACATGATGAATTAGTCACGGTACGAGAGGACCGGGACCGATTGGACAATGAACTGTTGAGAGTTGGGACGGAAATCTCACTCTTAACAGACCAAGTCTCTGAGCTGGACAAGAAAGAAAAAACAGCTCAGGGTCAAATTTTTGAACTAGAAGCCAAGCTGTGGGCCAAAGAGGATGAAGTTAACCAAGTCCAAGTTCGGGCCCAGAAGAATAGGAATAAGCTCAACAAGCTTCTTCTTCGGGCCCAGGAGGAAAAAACAAGCTTGGAGGAGGAGCTGGCTAGAACCCGCACTTCGGCTGAAAGTTCGGTCCGGGAAGCGGTCCTAGGATTCGTTCGGTCCTCTTTATTATTCGCTCTGGCGGATAACATACATGGGATGTATATTGGTAAGTACATGGATAACATGTAGGATCAGGTTACTAAGCAATTAGGGCTTTCCTCTGTGGATGAAAGGTGGAAGACGATCGAACCTCTGGAGAAGGATAGAAACTTTCAAGTAATTCCACCATTGGAAGAACTTGTTCTAGAGGACGACCCATTCTTCTACCTCTTTGAATAGATGGAGAGAACAATTAACCAGAAGGTGGTGGATCAAGAGGAAGACATGGGCCATGGTAGTCATACCGATGGTATACCGTCCGGTATACCGGTCGTACTGGTAAATATCGGTTATGACCGGTATATCGATATTTCGATATATCACCGGTATACCACCGATATATAGGAAATATCGCTCGTACCGATCATGACTTGTATGAATGGTACCAACCCGTTTAACTTCCTTGGCTGAGGCTGCTCGCGGCCTGGACTGAACTGCAGAATCAGAAAGTGGATGATAAGGAAGATGGGTATGGAAGTTAGATTCAAATTGTATTTTTATCTCTGCTTTGTTCCATACTCCTAATAAAAGTTTATTTTCCTCTCAATTCCATCTTTTAAAAGTCAGAATAAAGTTATTATAACTGACCTTTAAAATAAACAAGTGTTTTTGGTATTAACGAGTATGTTCAACCACTAAGTATAAGATCGGGGCTAGTTATATGGTACTAACCCATGAGTCCCCAATATTACACTTGGCTCACTCAGATTGGTTTTAATTGGATTGGTCGTTTCACATTGTGTGTGGATCACTCTTACTCCTTCCTTGGGTTCACAGTTGAATTAGAAAGGCACGGCCTGGGTTCATTATGAGTCTCATAACAAGCTTTGGCTAAACCTTGGTTCTACTGAAATCTCGTAGGTTATATTGGCTGAGATTTGGTTCTGCATATGTCCCACGTTAGGACCGAACTTATATTTCGATATGATGACTCACATTCCTTCTTTTGTAGCGAATTTCGTAAGTACAAGGGCCGTTTCCCAAGAATGAATATCGTTGAAGGGGATGTCTTAGTTCGTAGTGAGTTTTGGGAGAATCGCGACTCATCCATGAGACTGGGCAAGCGCAGGAACATCTGACTTGTCAGAGCGATCACTGCAACTTGGGAGCCTTGCGGATAAAAAGCTTCGGTCACAAGTCCAGACTCGTCCTAAATCATCCGCCACCAGGGTCGGTCCATCATTTAATTACAAACAGTTTGTTTTATACTTTCTTGCTTTCTGCTTACGTTTAGACGAGTGTATATTTAATGAGTTAAAGCTATAATCGAAGATTTACAAGAAATACCGCCTTAGATTCATGACGTTCCAAATTCGAGGGATTTCATCACCATCCAATGTTTCGAGTTTATACGCACCAGATTCCAGTTTCTTCGATATCCGATACGGTCCTTCCCAATTTCTATCTAGCTTCCCGACATTCCTCTGTACCTTTATGCTTCTAAGGACGAGATCGCCTTCAAAGAATTCCCTTGGGAGGACTCGATTGTTATGGCCTCGTTCCATAGTTCTCTGATAAGAACACATCTGCACGTAAATTGCATCTCTCTTTTCCTCGATCATCTTGAGATCCAACAATCTCATTTCACCGTTCATATGCTCATTGTATTGAGATATTCGGGGTGATCGGATGGCAACCTCCACTGGGCTAACTACTTCGGACCCATATACTAATGAGAAGGGTGATTCCTGGGTCGTTGAGCGAGGTGTAGTTCGGTATGCCCATAGGACCTCATAGATATGTTCAGGCAATTTCCCTTCAAAATCTTCTAACATGGTCTTCAATCCTTTCAAGATAACCTTGTTAGATACCTCTGTAAGTCCATTAGTTTGAGGATGTACCACTGATGAGAAATGTTGGGCGATGCCCAACTTGATACAGAAATCATGTACGCTTTTTCCACGGAACTGGGTCCCATTGTCTGATATGAGTGCTCGGGGCACCCCGAAGCGGCTCACAATATTTCTCCATAAGAAGTGTTTTACAAACTTCTCCGAGATGACGGCCACTGCTTCTGCTTCAATTCACTTCGAGTAATATTCAAATGCCACAATACATAATTTCCTTTGCTCTATTGACCAAGGAAAATGTCTGAGGATATCAATCCCCCATATGTCAAACGGACAAGGCAATGGGGCGACCGATAAGGGAGCCCCAGGCAGCTGTGGGATCGGAGCATGATATTTACAAATGGAACATCGTTTGGTATATTTCTTGGCATCTCCAAGCAATGTCGGCCAGAAATATCCGGCTCTGACGACGGGATGATATAAAGATCGAGCCCCTGAGTGAATACATCATATCCCTTCATGAACATAAATCATGACAGCTTCAGCCTCAATAGGGGATAGGCAACGTAACAGCTGGCCCTCAAAACTCTTTTTAAACAATCGTCCGTCAATTAGAGCAAATCTCTTTTCCCGGACTTCTATTTTTCTGGCTTCTGACTTGTCTTCAGGAAGATAACCATTTGTTAGATACTTCATAAAGAGGTCCATCCAGTTGGGTTCCCCAGGAGATTCAGTAACGCTAATATTCAAGCCATTGAGTTCGTGGCATAGAGCCTCAATTTCTTCAACTGACTGTTCGGTCAAGGATATCTCGACCGAAGGTCGGTCCTGGATATGGACCGAAATAGTGCTCGGTTCCATGTTAGGTATGCCCGTGGCCAACCTGGCAAGTGCGTCAGCAACCTTATTCTGTTCCCGTGGCACGTGGTCAAGAGAAAATTCACTGAACTTTTTGGATAATTCTAGGACTTTGGCGCAATATAATTTCATCATCGGATCATGAGTTTCAAATCTCCTTGCGAACTGTTCCACCACTAACTTTGAGTCTGAAAATATTCGCACTTTGCTAACTCCCATTTTTCGGGCCAGGGTCATTCCCAATAATACAGCTTCATATTCTACCACGTTATTTGTTCCAGCAAAGGAAAATTTAACTGCGGAATGAATAAGATCACCTTGTAACATTGTGAGGGTAATTCCCGCCCCTCTTCCTCCGAAGGTCGATGCATCTATGTGGACAGTCCATCGATCATCCTCTTGATTTAGAAATGTGGCTGATCGGGTCATTTCGACCACAAAATCAGCGAGAACATGAGCCTTGATCGCCCTTTGGGGCACGAATTCTATATACATAGCGCTGAGTTTAATAGCTCATTTCGCTAATCTCTCATTTAGATCCGGTTGCTTAAGAACCACTTTCAGAGAACGGTCGGTGTAAACATAAACTGTTTGGCCTTCGAAATAATGCTTCAGCTTAAATACATCTTTCTTCAAAGCCAACATGAACTTTTCCAATGTAGTGTATCTAGTTTCAGCAGACACCAAAGAATGACTCACATAATAAACATGATTGTGAATGTCATCTCGGTTGGTTACTAGAGATGCGCTGATGGCAACTTCTGATACCGCTAGGTATAAGCCCAAAGGTTCATAACAAGTCGGGCTCACCATCACCGGGGGAGTGCTTAAATAAGTTTCAAATCCGAGAAGGTCCGATCGCACTCTTCGGTCTAGTCTAGATGACTTACTTTTCTTAGCACTCTGAAAAAAGGCAGCACCAGATTCGTGGATCTGGAAATAAATCTGCTTAGCGCAGCGAGTCGGCCAGTAAGCCTATGAAATTCTCTCTTATTTCTTGGAGGTTGCATATCAATAGTAGCATGCACTTTCTCAGGGTTAACATCTATGCTTTTTTCTGAAACGTAATATCCTAAAAAATTTCCACTTCGGATCCCGAAGCAGCATTTGTTTGGATTTAGTTTGAACTTATATTTGCGGCATACTTGGAAACAACGAGACAAATAAGTAATATGGTCTTCATCATTCATAGAATTGACAATTATATATCATCAACATACACTTCCATCATATGGCCTATCAAATCTATAAAGATTTTGTTGACCAACATTTGGTATATTGCTCTAGTGTTTTTTAGGCCAAATGGCATAACCACATAGCAATAGACGCCATCTTCGGTCATGAATTATGATTTCTTCTAATCTTCCTCGGCAAGAAAGATTTGATGATACCCAGAGTAAGCATCCATGGTACTCATCATTGCGCTGCCAGACACAGCATCTACTAATCGGTCAATATGTGGCAGTGGGAACGGATCCGACTCGCAGCTCTTATTGACGTCGGTGAAGTCGATACACATTCGCCATTTCCCATCTGCCTTGGAAACTACTACTGGGTTTGCAACCCATTCAGTATAGTGGATCTCTCTGATAAACCCCGACCGTAGTAGTTTGTTGACTTCAGCCTAGATAATCTCGATTTTTTCGGGAGACTAACGTCTCCTCCTCTGCCTAACAGGCTTTGTACTAGGCTTGGTGTTGATCCGATGCTCACTATCGAATCGGTCAATCGCCGGAACATCATCCGGGGTCCTGGAAAATATATCCACGTGGCTTTTCAGCAGGTGGATCAACTCTTCTTCAAAAGCCGTGGCCAGATGTTCCCCGATGTGAGTAGTTTTAGTTGAGTCATCCTCAACCATATTAATAAGTTTGAACCAAACGGGTTCCATGGCTTGCGTCGGGTGCGGCGGCTCTTCAAGCAAATCCACCCGGGCCCTTTTAACAGGTGTCAAAGTTCAGCACGAGCTCAAGTAGCATTGTCTTGCTACCTTATGATCCCCCTTTACAGAAATGACTCCATGAGCGGAGGGGAACTTGAGCATCATATGATAAGTAGAAGGGACCGCTCGAACTTACTGAGGCCGATCAGTCCGATAATGGCGTTGTAAGCCAAGTCGACTTCAACGACAATCAATTCCAAGATCTCCGATCGGTTCTTGGATGGGTCTCCTAGGGTGACTGGGAATAAAATTTTCCCACATGAAATGACACTCCTCTAGTCGAATGCCCAGAGAGTTATATTAGCGATCGGAAGATCGTGAGTAGTAGCTCCCAGCATCTCAGCAACTTCGCGCTTCATCAAATTGCACGAAGCCCCGGTGTCCACTAAGATCCTATGGACCCGACGGTTCCCAATGATTCCAGTGATAGTGAGGGGTCATCATATGGATCGATAATCCCCTCCCGGTCGGCCATAGTGAAAGTAATATCCTCCCCGAAGGAAGGGGACCGCTCAGTTGGATCATACTTAACCAGCGCCACACATTCGGAGCTCTCAGGGGAGTCTCCGCGCACTGTTCTCTTTCGGTCCCAGACCGACTCATTGATTTTCAATCCTCCGGAGATAACATAAATATCTCCGGCTACTTCTCTGGGGGCCGCATCGTTTTGAGGAGGCGGGGCACCTGTTTCAACAGGTGGAGGAGCGGGCTGCTCCTGTCTTCCACCTTCATTTTGCGGGGCTCTGCCGCCACGGCTCTGCCACCTTCTTCTTCGGCCCTGACCACGGTTCTCTCGACCGTGCTGGCCTCTATCTTGCTCTAGCATAGGAGACCTTCAGTCATCCGTCCGATCATTGTAATTCCGGGGTTGTCCCCGATTATCTCTTCCCTGCGGCCTGTGACGATCGTCACCCTCATGGCCCCTTCGGGGAGATTTAGCTCGTTTGCCCTTCTGACCATTCCGGTCGAGCCTTTCTTTATTCATTGCCGCTATTGTCTCTTTCAACAGTGGGCACTTCAGAGTTGGGTGATCGCGGTTGTGATGTAGTTTGCAATACACCCCATCGTCCTCCTGCTTTGGGGGAACGTCTTTCTCAGTTACAACCGCTACTTCTCGCTGCTGCTTCTTAGGGTAGGAAACCCTATAATCACCTGCGGGTTCAGAATTCCCGCTAGGCTTCCGATAGCCTAATCCCAGCGCTTCATCCACCATAATATATATGTTGATTTTCTGAAGAAGCTTTCCTAAGGTGGATGGCGGGCTTTTCACCAAATTGGTCGAAAGGCCGCACGGTCCCAAGACTTGCTGCAAAATATCAATCTTGTTCCGGAGCTCCAGCTTGATTCCCCGAGCGGTCCTATGGAATTTTTTCATGAATGACTGAAGACTCATTTTAGCCGGGATATATTTCAACTAATATAGTTCCTGCCTACTTCAGGGCGGTCCTACATTTGGAGCGAACTGCTTAGAGAAAGCTAAAATAAAACTGCCATACGACTGTATGGATCGGGCCGGCAGATTCTTGAACCAGGTTCAGACATCGCCTTGTAATCCTACCGCGAAGATGCAGCACTTCAATGAATCCGAGGCCCGAATCGTTCCCATGCGTAATTCAAAGTCGGCAACGTGATCGATCGGATCTCCGTCGCCGCGAAACGTCGGCAACCCCTCGGGGTTGTGATAATGTCGATCTGGACTACCGCCTAGATCTCCTTGGAAAAAGGGAGCATCAATCTCCCAGGGCGGCGGACACTCCTTCAGATTGTTGGGATGACGCCTGAACCGCATGTAGATTATGCCACCAGTCGTCATCCTTATTCCGCCTAATCGGGGCCGCCATGACCCTGTTGAATAAACCAGGATTGCGCCCTAGATCGGATCGGCAATCCTTCAGCGCGCGCATGCTTTCCAACTCCCTAGTGAGTTCGTCAATATGTCGCTGCATCTGCTCCTGATCATTCCAAGGAGCGGGAGTTGGAGCTCTGGCTGGGGGAGGAGGGGTGGATCGATATCTCGACCTCCTCATCGTTACACCGTGCCTGATAATTTCCTCATCATCAGTGCTGCGCTCATCGGGGTCGCTCTCGCACCCGCTACTTCTTGGAATAGGGCTTGAAACAGCCGGTGGTTCTGTTCCACTTCTCTCCGACGTAATCTCCATTACCACCTTTCTGACAAAAACTTCCAGATCTTGTAAAGTGAATGTTAGGGCTGGGAGACAGTTGGGAAGCACCTCACTGTCGTTCGTCGAAGTTCCAGTTGTCATGCCTTTGATTATCCTATCTCTGGTAGAAACCTCAAATGGGATTAGAGAATCGTCCCCACGGACGGCGCCAAACTGTTATGGTCCCTTTTTAGGGGGTACCAACAGTCGTCCGGTTCGTCAGAATACAAACTCGGTTTTAATTTGTTTATGGTTGGTAGACGATTAGATAAAGTAATTGAAGAAATGGGCAAGGCAATTTAGAGTGGAAAACCCCGGGAAATGGGGAAAAAATCACTTGACTAAGAGTATGAAATGCTCTTAGTCTATTCACTAATCAAGCAATTCATTACAAAATTACAGTAGATGTTTACGAAGATGACGAGGTATAAGAAAGCAGTAAGAGCTCCGGCAGAGTAACAACATATTCTTATGCGTCCAAAAGGCCCTGCTAATTCCGTCGTCAAGTTCTGTATTTATAGAGCTGAATGCGTGTGTAATCTACGCCATGTAACTACCTCTGACAAGTTTGTTGAAGGTTGTTGTTGCGCGATGTAAAACGTGGCCGGGACCGAAGCGTGGTAAACGTGTGGAGGTCCGAAGCGTGGAATGTGTGGGCTGTAACCGTTTGGACCGAACCATGGGGCCATTTGTCAAAAGCCCTTCCATTTTGCCAAGTTTATCTTCGGTCTCATCGCGGAATATCGGACCAATTTATCTCAAATGTACTAAGCTGGGGATTTTGGGCCGCGCATGTTCGCTTTTATTACATGGTCGGCCTAATCGTTATTGTGTCTTACCCATTGCAGGGTACCTGATCCTAGGATTCTCATCAAACAGGATTGTAGAAGATCGTCGATTTAGATGATTCACTTTTATCAATGTTTGTTTTTAATACTTTTTGATGAGATCATCGGAACCCGATACCCCGATCAGAGCCAGTATCAGTCTTGGCCATGATAGCCCAAATAGCGCAGGCTGAATCGGGAGGCCCAGATCCAGTCCACAACCAGTAAAGGGCCCATTTATATGTTTGGCCCGATCGGTCGCTTCCAGCGATCGGTCCCAAGGTGTGGGGCCCAATTTCCTGTATGTGCCAGACCGATAGGTCCATTATTTACAGGCGCTCCTTCGAGCCATCCTTGCTCATCACATACGATGGCAACCCGCGACAAACTTGTCAGGAGTATGGTTCAGCCATGGGTGTAAGCCACTAGAGGCCAAAGAGTAGCCGGCTGGCAGCGCCGAAAGACCTAGCGCCGTGCAGCTACTATGGAGCCGTTTCCGGCGGCTGTTCCGCCTGACGTTAGCCGACCTATTTACAAAGGACAGACACAAAACGACACCCTACTGTACACAGTACAGTAGGAGTATAAAAAGGACACTTGGAGACTGAAAGATGCCATCTTCTTCTGGTTTTCTATGAAGAGCTTTGGCGTCAAGGATCTCTCGATTTATTTTCGATTGTCTTTCATTCCTTTGTTGTCGCTAAAACAAACATGCATTGTATGATCGTGTATTCGATTATTGAATAGGCTAAGGGCACTTCTTTTAGCCCTTATTCAAGTGGTTTTTTCCTCGTTTCCGAGGTTTTCCACTCTAAAATCCTTCCGTCCCTTTTACCTTTGAATCATTAACTTTCTCCACACATAAAACAAATAACAACCGAGGTCGTCTTGCAACGAACCGGTCGACTGTTGACACCCCAGGTTTTCGAACCACAACAGTTTGGCGCCGTCCGTGGGGATGAGTTTTAACTCCCATTTGATGTCTTTACCTGGGATAGGATAATCAAAGGCATGGCGACCGGAACTTCGACGAACGATAGTGACACGCTTCCCAGCAGTGTTCCGGCATCAACGTTCTCTTTGCAGGACCTGGAGGCTGTTGTTAGGAAAGTTATTCTGGAGGTTACGTCGGAGAGGAGTGGAACAGAACCACCGGCTATTACAAGCCCTGTTCCAGCCAATAGAGGGTACGAGAGCGACCCTGAAGCGCCGAGCTCCGATGAAGAGGAGATTGCCAGGCGTGGGATAACTGTGAGGAGGCCGAGATACCAATCCACTCCGCCTCCTCCGGTCAGGACTCCAACTCCCGCCCCTGGGACGAACCAGGAGCAGATACAGAGACGCATCGACGAGCTTGCCAGGGAGTTAGAGGCCCTGCGAGCGCACAAGGATTGCGATCCTGATCTGGAGCGCAATCCAGGACTTTTCGATCGGGCCATGGGTGCCCCGATCAAGCGAAGTAAGGATGACGACTGGTGGCACAATCTACAAATGGCCCAGGCGTCATCCCAACAATCGGGAGGCGTATCCGCCGCATTGGAAGATTTGATGCTCCCGTTCTCTGAAGAAATCTGGGCGGCAGTCCCCGATCGCTATTACCGTAACCCTGAGGGGTTACCCGTATTCCGAGGCGACGGTGATCCGATTGATCACGTCGCTGATTTTGAGCTGAGGATGGGGACCGTTCGGGCCTCCGATTCTTTGAAGTGCTGCATCTTCGCGGCGGGGTTGCAGGGCGATGCCCGGACCTGGTTTAAGAACTTGCCGGCCCGATCCATACAGTCGTATGGCGTATTCGTCCTGGCTTTCTCAGAACAGTTCGCTCCAAACGTAGGACCGCCTCGCAGCAGGCAGGAACTATATGACATGAAGTATATCCCGGCTAAAATGAGTCTCCGCCCTTTTATGGAGAAGTTCAATAGAACCGCTCGGGGTATTAAGTTGGAGCTCCGTGACAAAATAGATATCCTGCAACAGGTCTTGGGACCTTGCGGCCTTTCGGCCAGCCTTGTAAAGAGCCCACCATCCACCTTGAGAAAGCTCCTTCAAAAAATCAACAAGTACATCAAGGTGGATGAAGCGCTGGGAGCGGGGCATAGAAAGCCTAGCGGAATTCTGATCCCGCAGGTGACTATAGAGTATCTTACCCTAAGAAACAGCCGCGGGAAGTAGCGGCTGTGGTTGAAAAGATCGTTCCTCCGAAGAAGGAGGACAATCGGGTGTACTGCGAGTTGCATCACAACCGCGATCACCCAACTTTGAAGTGCCCGCTACTGCGAGAGACAGTGGCGGCGATGAACAAGGAGAAGCCCGATCGCGATGAGCGAAAGAGCAAGCGGGCTGATTCCCCCAAGCGGGCCATCATGGTGACGATCGTCACAGGCCAAGGGGGAGGGATAATCGGGGTCAGCCCCGACACTATAACGACCGGGCGGGAGACCGAAGATCTCCTCAGCCCGAGCGGGAGAGAGGCCAGCCCGGTCAGGAGAACCGGGGCCAGGGCCGAAGAAGGAGATGGCGGGGCCGAGGCGGCAGGGCCCCACGAAATGAAGGAGACAGGAGGGAGCAACCAGCTCCCCCACAGGTTGAAGCGGGCACCCAACCTCCCCCAAATCAGGAGGTGCCCAGGGAGAGGGAGACCGCCGGAGATATTAATGTTATCTCTGGCGGAATAAGGATTAACGAGTCGGTCAGGGACCGAAAGAGGGCAGCGTGTGAGGAGTTCCCCGAGAGCTCCGGATCTGTAGCGCTGGTAAAGTACGAGTCGGTCGAGCGGTCCTCAACCTTTGGAGGAGAGATTACTTTTACCGCGGCCGATCGGGAAGGGGTCACCGATCCATGTGATGATCCTCTGATCATCACTGGAATTATCGCAGGTCGACGGGTCCACAGGATTCTGGTAGACACAGGGGCTTCATGCAACTTAATAAAGCGTGAAGTGGCGGAGATGCTGGGAGCCGCTGCGCATGACCTCCCGATTGCCAATATCACCCTCTGGTCATTCGACCAGAGGAGTGTTATTCCGTGCGAGAAAATTCTTTTCCCTGTCACGCTAGGAGAATCGGGCAAGGACCGATCGGAGACCCTGGAATTTATAGTCGTTGAAGTCGATCTGGCTTACAACGCTATCATCGGAAGGACTGGCCTCAGTAAGTTTGAGGCAGTCCCTTCCACGTTCCACATGATGCTCAAGTTCCCTTCCACTCATGGAGTGATTTCTGTCAAAGGGGACCAAAAAGTAGCAAGACAGTGCTACATGAGCTCGTGCCGCACTCTGGCACCCATCAAGAAAGCTCGGGTGGATTTGCTCGAAGAGCCCCCGCACCCGAGGAAGGCTATGGAACCCGTCGGGTTCAAGACGATCAATTTGGTGGAGAACGATTCCACCAGGACTACACGCATCGAGGCACATCTGTCCCCGACTTTTGAGGAAGAGCTGGTCCAGTTGCTGAGGAGCAATGTGGACATCTTCGCTTGGATTGACTGATCCGAGTGTGAGCATCAGATCAACACCGAACCTGGGATCAAGCCGATAATGCAAAAGAGGAGACGCTATTCTCCTGAGAAGATTGAGATCATCCGGGCCGAGGTGAACAAATTGTTGCGGTCGGGCTTCATCAGGGAGATCCATTACACTGAGTGGGTCGCAAACCCAGTAGTGGTCTCCAAGGCGGACGGAAAGTGGAGGATGTGCGTGGATTTCACCGACGTCAACAAGAGTTGCGAGTCGGACCCGTTCCCGCTGCCGCACTTTGACCGATTGGTGGACGCTGTGGCCGGCAGCACCATGATGAGTACCATGGATGCTTACTCCGGGTACCACCAGATCTTCCTTGCTAAGGAGGATCAAAAGAAGTCATCATTCATGACAGAAGACGGTGTTTACTGCTACGAGGTTATGTCTTTTGGCTTGAAGAACCCCGGAGCAACATACCAAAGACTGGTCAACAAGATCTTTAGGGAGTTGATAGGCCATATTATGGAAGTGTATGTTGATGATATGATTGCCAAGTCAATGAATGATGAAGACAATATTCCTTACATGTCTCGCTGTTTCGAAGTATGCCGTAAATATAAACTCAAGCTAAATCCAAACAAGTGTTGCTTCGGGATCCGAAGAGGCAAGTTTCTTGGATATTACGTTTCAGAGAAAGGCATCGAGGTCAATCCGAAGAAAGTCCAAGCTATTATTGATATGCAGCCTCCAAGAAACAAGCGAGAATTCCAAAGGCTGACTGGCCGACTGGCGGCATTGAGCAGGTTCATTTCTAGATCCACTGACCGGGCTCTACCTTTTTTCAGGACACTGAGAAAAGCTAGCCATCTTGGCTGGACCGAGGAGTGCGATCTGGCATTTTCCGACTTGAAGACGTATTTGAGCACTCCCCCGGTCATGGTGAGCCCGACGTGCCATGAACCCTTAGGGTTGTATCTGGCCGTGTCAGAAGCCGCAGTCAGCGCAGCCCTGGTGACCATTGGGGGCGATATTCATCGGCCCGTTTACTACGTTAGCCACTCCCTGGTACCAGTCGAAACAAGATACACAACCTTGGAGAAGTTCTATTTGGCCTTGCAGAAAGCTATATCAAAGCTTAAGCACTATTTCGAAGGCCGCAAGGTGTATGTGTATACCGACCAGCCGTTGAAGGCAGTGTTGAGTCAAGCGGATTCAAACGAGAGGTTGGCTAAATGGAAGATCAAAATCAGCTCCATGTACCTGGAATTTGTTCCCCGAAGGGCCATCAAAGCTCAAGTCCTAGTGGACTTCGTGGTCGAAATGACCCGATCGCTTATATTCTTGAATCAAGAGGACGACCGGTGGGTCATATATGTTGATGGATCAACCTTCGGAGGCAAGGGAGCGGGCATCACCCTCACTACACTTCAGGGCGACGTTATCCACTCCGCGGTCAAGTTCTCCTTCTCTGGGACGAACAATGTGGTGGAATACGAAGCCGTACTGTCGGGGATGACCTTAGCTCAAAAGATGGGAGTTGTTAAAGTGCGGATGTTCTCAGACTCCAAGTTGGTGGTCGAACAATTCGCAGGATGATTCGAGACGCATGAGCCAACCATGAAATTATATCTTGCAAAGGTCTTGGAGACAGCGAAGAAATTTCAGGAGTTCTCACTGGATCACGTGCCTAGAGAACAAAACAAGGTGGCCGATGCTTTGGCTAGATTGGTCGCAGGCTTACCAGACGTTGGACCAGGCACGGTATCGGTCCACATTCAGGATAGACCTTCGGTCCAAATTTTTGTGACCGAACAGTCGATCGAGGAGGTGGGAGCCCTATGCCATGAACTCCAGGACCTAAAGATTAACGCCATTAACTCCCCAGAAGATACCACGTGGATGGCCCCTTTCATCAAATATTTGACCAACGGCCATCTACCAGATGATGCATCACAGGCCAGGAAAATTGAGACTCGGGCGACACAGTATGTGCTCCATGACGGGCATCTATTCAAAAAAAGCTTTGAAGGACCGCTCCTGCGATGCTTATCCCCTCTAGAGGCTGAAGCCGTCATGATTTATGTTCATGAGGGGATATGCGGAATACATTCTGGGGCCCGATCTTTATATCATCGTGTCGTAAGAGCTGGTTATTTCTGGCCAACGCTCCTTGAGGATGCAAAGAAGTACACGAGACGCTGCGTTGTTTGCCAACACCATTCTCAAGTTCCCCAGTTGTCGGGGGCATCTTTATCGATGACCCCACTTCCCTGTCCATTTGACAGATGGGGAATTGATATTCTGGGACCGTTCCCCCGATCGGTCCAGCAGCGCAAATTTTGCATAGTGGCGGTTGAGTATTACACAAAGTGGATAGAGGTTGAAGCAGTTGCCATCATTTCTGAAAAGGTGGTAAAGCATTTCCTATGGAGGAATATCATAAGCCGCTTCGGGGTGCCTCGAGCCTTTGTGTCTGATAATGGACTTCATTTCCGCGGTAAGGCCGTTCGGGATCTTTGCGTCAAGTTGGGTATCGCTCAGCACTTCTCATCGGTGGCCCATCCCCAGACCAATGGATTAACGGAAGTCTCCAACAAAGTTATCCTGAAGGGTTTAAAAACCAAGTTGGAGGATTTACAATGAATGCAATACAAAGTATTTCTAGCTAAGTGAGTGACCGATCTTGGAGTTGGAGTTTCTGGACGAGTTTGGACTGGTGACTGTAGCAATCATCCATAAGGCTCCCAAGTAGTGTGACCGCTCTGACGAGACAGTTGCTTCCACGCTTGCTGAGTACTTAGATGAATCGCATACTCCCAGAACTTACTACGAACTCAGCTCTTTCTTCAAACGGCATTTGCTAACTAGGAGTAGCCCTTGCTTCATTACGCTTAGTCTATTAGCAAGAAACCAGGACGGAGTTAACCTGTCAAATAGCTAGCTAAAGCCCGCCATGGGACTATTTTAAGAACCGGGGCTTTGGCTGAGATTTTGTCATTGGACTCATGAAAAACCATGGCAACGCTACCCAAGTCATGATATTTTATTGGACAGATTCAAGTGTGATCTTCTGCTATAGTTGGGGTGCCCTAGCTTACTAGAGTTTTGCAGGGTTCAAAATATATTGGTGAAGACCGTTCGGGCCATATCTGGCTTTAGCCCCGACCTTATACTTGGAATTATCAGATTGAAGTGTAGCAGGGTTTAAGGTGAATTGCTGAGGACCGTTCGGGCCATATTCGCTTTAGCCCCGAACTTATACTTGAAATTATCAGATACAATAAGAGGAAGGAGTTTTGCAAAATTAAGAGATGTATTCAAAATGGAGTTTACAAATGCAGAAAAGGAAGGACATAGAAAATTAAATCCTAGTCTATTTGTCATTCTTCCTGATCTGCAGCGCCGGACTTCTCTGCAATCCATGCCTTGAGATCCTCCACCTTTTTCCCCCTCTCCTCAACTATCTCATTGACCGATCTTTCCATCAGGTCAAAGAGGGGATAGTTAGGGTCATTCTCCAGCGAGGGTTCATCTAGCTCTGGGATCTCACAGAAGTTGCCATCCTTGGTCAACGGGTCCAGCATCTCCCAACGCTCATCTTCGGGATCCAGACCGAATTTGCTAACGATCTGGTCCTTCATATTGTCCATATATTGGGAGACGTTCGGTCCATAGACATTTGCCGCTAAGGCAAACATCAGGGGTAATCGGGCAAACCCTAATAGGGCTTCCCGAACTGCACCCTCAGTCGACCCTTGAACCCTGACCAGGTCTTCTTTAAGCGCAACCCGCTCTTCTTTCAAGGCATTCTTCTCATCTTGGGATTGCAAGAGAAGCCTGTTGCTTTCATCATATATCTCTTGTATCTGACGCTCCAACTCCAAAACCCGGGCCGTGGCGGAGTTTGCTGCTGCTTGGGCCTCTCCCGCCTTTGAAGCTGCTAAGTACAGCTCAGTGCCCACTCCAAGCAGCTCGCTATTCAAACGGTCCCGGTCGGTCCTGAGCTCTTCCAGCTCCTTCTGCTTAATTTCAACTTGCCTTCGAGCTAAGGCAAGCTGGCCCTCCAACACTTCAGTTGCCGAGGAGGCGCTTCGGCTGAGTTGGGCGGCGGAGGCCAGATCCAGGGCCCTTCTATGCGACTGCAACAAGCAAGCGGGTCTAAGTGTGTACCCGATCATGAACTTAAGTTAGAAATAACTTACCACAGCTTGGGCTTCCAGATAGGCGGACACCAAGTTGGGGAGGGAGCCATCAATACCGGGCGGGTTTTTCTTTCCCAAAAGCCGGTATTCTTCCAGTGTAGCATCCTTCCATGATGGGGGGACTCTCTTTGGTCCCCGAGCCTTGAAGACGGAGCTCACCATCTCCTGGATTGCCCCGCGAATAGCCTCCGGGTTGGACGTAGACGAGGCCGGTCTGTCCCTGATGGTGACCTTTTTTGTGGGGATTGGGGCTGCTGGCCTACTAACAGTTAACCTCAGCCTTTTATACTGCTTCGGGGCTTCCTCTTCGAGGCCCCGCTTGCTCGTAGGCGCAGACGCAGATGGCCTCTGCGCCCTATCCCCTAAGCTGGACGAGGGGCGAACGTCCTCCACCCGAATCGACCCCTGCAGCAATAACCGCACAACGTTAAGATCCAGGGGGAATTATTCCCGATCCTATACATGGCTGGAAGGCCTAATGAGCGTATCTTCTTAGAGATAACATCGTCTACCTCATCCATGGATCGGGGCTCTGGCCTGTGGCTGCTGGAACTTCCAGACGACCTTGATGGCCCAACCGCAGCGCGAGTTTTGGGCTTTGAGGCTTGCAGGTGCGCCTCCTTTTTGGCTTTTGAAGCAGCAGCCACTGCAGCCAATCGGTTTCCAGACATGGTGTCAGTAGAATCTGCAAAGGAAGATAATGAGGATCATGAAGTATGAATTGGAAAGGGCCAAGCCGTACCCGAGTCTTCTGACTCATAAGAGTCATAGTTGGAGAAAACACCCTTCGGGGCAGAGACCCCTTTTCTTCCGGCCACCCCGATCTCTAACAGCTTCTTCTCCCGAAGGATGTCAATCCTTTTCAGACGCCGTTCGGGAGGAGGAAGCATTGCCAAAGTATTGGCAATATCGGGGTGGGATGGGTTGAACCGGCTTCGGTCCAACTTCCCGATGTCTGGGTATGTTGTCAGGAAGGTAACTTTCAGCAAGTCCTCTCTCGGGATGTCTATCCAGACATAGCAAGATTCACATTCATGTAGGGAATCTTCCTTGTCAACGATAACACAATCCTTCGTTCGGGTAGCTATATTATATAGCTTGCAACCTCCTAACAACCTTCGGCCCATACGGGATCCCACCAAGAACAGATTGAAAAAATTGCCGAGGGTTGGTTCCACCCTTTGTTTGTGGCAATAAAAAATAAAGGCGATAATGTAAACATAACTACCCGGGAAAAGAGCAAAAGTCGGGCAGTGGATCTCCCGAATAACGGCTGCGACGAAAGGGTGTAGAGGAAATCGCAAGCCAGATCTAAGGGAGGCATAGCTAACGGGAATAGCGCTAGCCGGGACGTTCATCTCAGCGGGAAGGAAGCAGGGAACGTCTTCCTTCCTCCTCCAGATGGGGTAATGGGCTGGAATGAAAAATTTAGCCCTAAAGGCCTCAAGATCCATGGTCCTAATGTCAGGGTACCTAAACCTAAGGGGTGCCATGGATGATTACCTTGAAGATGAAGTAAATTTGGAGATGAGCAACGTTTGAACGAGAATCGCCGGAGATTTCAAAGGCTGGGCAATCAGTTGCAGAGAGTGATAATGGCCGCACAAAGGAAAAATCCTGACTTTTATATCGCGTGCTGCACAATTACAGGATGACACGTCATCCCTGCAGGCGGCTGCAGTCTGACAGTCTGCCCCCCCCTTTGGAATACGGAAAGGCGTTAGCTATTGCAGAGCCTGGAATTACGCCCCTGCCATTCTACTATTCTGGATTTCAAATTCAAAAATTCACTTGACGATACTTCTACGTAGTGGATCGGGCCACAAGGACGGTTACGATCGGTTCGGGTACGAGTTTCCGAGTTGTGATCGGGCACATGTGCACAAACGATCTCGATTGTCGATCGAACCCTGGTCGCCACCATGGTAGCAACCGCGTCCCAGGGGCTAGTGATGAGATCATCGGAACCCGGTACCCCGATCAGAGTCACTATCAGTCTTGGCCATGATAGCCCAAATAGCGCAGACTGAATCGGGAGGCCCAGATCCAGTCCACAACCAGTAAAGGGCCCATTTATATGTCTGGCCCGATCGGTCGCTTCCAGCGATCGGTCCCAAGGTGTGGGGCCCAATTTCCTGTATGTGCCAGACCGATCGGTCCATTATTTACAGGCGCTCCTTCGGGCCATTCTTGCTCATCACATACGATGGCAACCCGCGACAAACTTGTCAGGAGTATGGTTCAGCCATGGGTGTAAGCCACTAGAGGTCAAAGAGTAGCCGGCTGGCAGCCCCGAAAGACCTAGCGCCGTGTAGCTACTATAAAGCCATTTCCGGCGGCTGTTCCGCCTGACGTTAGCCGACCTATTTGCAAAGGACAGGTACAAAACGACACCCTACTGTACACAGTACAGTTGGAGTATAAAAAGGGCACTTGGAGAATGAAAGAGGCCATCTTCTTCTGGTTTTCTCGGAAGAGCTTTGGCGTCAATGATCTCTCGATTTATTTTCGATTGTCTTTCATTCCTTTGTTGTCGCTAAAACAAACATGCATTGTATGATCATGTATTCGATTATTGAACAGGCTAAGGGCACTTCTTTTAGCCCTTAGTCAAGTGGTTTTTTCCTCGTTTCCGAGGTTTTCCACTCTAAAATCCTTCCGTCCCTTTTACCTTTGAATCATTAACTTTCTCCACACATAAAACAAATAACAACCGAGTTCGTCTTGCAACGAACCGGTCGACTGTTGACACCCCCGGTTTTCGAACCACAACACTTTTGATCAATAACTTATTATATTCTAGCAATTCTTAGATAATGAATTTATCATAATCAATATAAAATAGTAATTTTATGAAATCACGATCACTGAATCGCTGTTTCAAAACAGTTTTTTAAATCACGATCAGTTCAACTCATAGCACAGTACAGTCATCTCACCTCACCGCTATTTGACAAACGTTGTTCCAAACGTACCCAATATGAGAAAGAAATACAATTTGGATAAAAGATGCTGAAATTTGAGTAATATTATATTTAAAAAATCATATTTTAATTTGGATTATACTAACAAATGAGTTTGTAATGGTATCTGATCAATTATGCAGCACAAACGAGGTTGAGTTGGTCCGAAGAGATATATTTAAGTTTTAATATTCTAAAATAGCTTATTAATATTATAGAATGGATTAATAAGTTTGTTTCGTATTGAAATTAAAATAATAGTGACATCTCTCATCATTATTTTTTAATGTATACATAAGTAAAGTATAGCGCATTAATGATTAAAAAATTTGCGATTTTACTAAAATCACTTAGAGCAAAATAATAATTTGAAAAACAAATAATTTATAATTAATTATAATAAGTAAAATATGATTATTTTTATATAACTAATATTTTATATAAATCACCATTATAATAATAAAATTTTACAAAACACAAATTGAATGGTAATTATATCTCTAAAACAATTCAATTTTTAATAAATTTAACCAAATAAATCTTCATTTATCCATTCGATTATGCTTATTTTAATAACCGAATCATGCTGATATGGTCCCAATGAAAACGTGTTGAAATTTTTTACCCTAAACGCGTAATGACCTGGCACTTTCTGACTTGGACAACTGTACGCAGCTGTACTTTATGTTTTATAAATGATCAACCCTATTACTAAACTTCTTTTTATTAATGCAAATGCAAATGCAAATGCAAATGCTAACAATATATATTTCTAATTTCCATCAATTTTCACTATTTTTTTCATTTTTAAATACACTTCTAAAATCAATATTTTTATTAAAAAATATAACAAATAAAATAAAAATCAACTTAGCTAGGTTGAAAGGATGTCATTTTTATGTTGATGATCTAGTGAAATGGTGACAATTTCCAAAAAGTGTCCAAAAATGAGGGGTGTTAATGGATAAGATAAATCGAATAGAACAATTCAACATCTATTGGATCAGATTCAGAATATTAGATTGAAAGCTACTAATCTAGTTCGAACTTTTATCGAATAATGATTATTTCTCAATATCAAATTCAATCCATTTAAACTAAAAAAATTAAATAATTATATATTTTTAAAAATTTTATATAATTATTTAACCTCATCCATATAAGGTCTAATTAAATTGATTTTACCCTTAGAATTTTATATTTTCAAGGAAACTCTTTAATTTTTAAGATATCTCTTCAATTTCAGATGAAAAGATTTAATTATCTAATTATTTTTAAATTATTTTTTCAAATTCAAGTGAGAACATTAAAGGTTGTGTTTTGTACACAGTATGACTATGTTCTGTTCGCAATATCATAATGCATTTTGACTGTGAGAATGCATTTTCGTAATTTTTACAGAACACCACATTCTCGTTCACGTTTACTCATAATGCATTTTCGCATTTTCATGGTTTGTGTTTAGAATGCAAAATATGGTCCCAATCACATTCTAAACATGAGAATGCATTTTAAAATTTTAAATTACAAATATATCTCTCATTATACTAATTTTCAACTCCAACCACATATTTTCATGAATGTTTTTATATCGGTCCGAAATTTCGTACCGATCCGAACCAGTACGATAGGTACACCATCATGTAAAAAAATTATTTTTTTATTTTTTTAGGGTCGACCCGAAAAACCCAGGTTCCGACCCGGATACCCAGTTTTGGTGTATCGGCCGTTATAAAACATAGATTTCCATTCTTTCTTATCCCAAACCGGAATACTCGCTGAAGGTAAAGTTTCAATATTTTCAACACTTTTACAATGCCGGATTCAGGTGTGTTTCACGATCTACACTTTTTCTTAAATATTTTGTTTGATTTTTTGATGGCATGTCAGACAATATGGACGAGGTGGATAATAAATTTATGAAATATCTTTTATTGATTGTATTTGTGTTGTTTAACAATATTTCAAATTTAATTAAATCGAATCTAATCTTATTCATAAGTAAAAGGGTAATAAAATCATTTATTACATAAAATGCGTTTCACATCTAACTTTATACAAAACATCATTTTCTTTATGCAAATCAATTTATCCATTACATAACACTGAATGTATTTCTGATATACAATCACATTATGAAAACATTCTCAAACTACAACCTCAAAACACATGCAGAACATACCCAATCAATAATTTAGATTATATAATTAAGTTTATGATCATCTATAAAGTTATTGAGTTTTGTATCTTAATTAAATCACTAAACTTTAAAAAGTATGGATATAATCCCAAAAAATTGGAAATTTTCAAAAATAATTCATCAATAATTTTATATTATGATATAAATGAATTCTCAATAATGATTATGGGGTAACCAAATTGTCCCTGTTATACATTTCATTTATCATAATCGATTCACTAAATACTATTATTAATTTATTATATATATTTAACAACAATGATTTGGAGTTAAGTATTCTGAAAAGTCAAATCAACTCAAACTCGAACATGAGAAAATTCCATATGTAGCTCTTAACTTACGAACTACGTAAATGGCATGCCCCAACTTACGAAATTGCAAGAATGACATATAAAGTTATTAATACCATTTATTTTTTGTTTATGATATTCTAGCACCCAGTTTTCCGTTAAGTTGAAAAATATTTTTCCGTTAACATGAGTGATACTCAAAGTACGTAATTAAGATATGTTTGAAAAATTATACAAAATTGACCCCTTATGTTCCAAAAGTGTGTATAAAATATAAAGTATTAACGAGTTCGTTAGAGTGTCAATAATAAATAGTATTGAAAACTTGAAATATCTTATATGCATTTTAAAATTGGAGGGTTAAAATGCATATTTTTGTTCAAAAAATATATTATATTTGTAATATAGTAAGTTAAATGATATGCCCAACCTATGACTTGAGAAGCCATAGTAAAAAGTCACCCCATTATTAATATGAATAACTATTATTAAAAAACCGTAAGAAATAACTATGAATTCTACACATCATGCTAAACGAAAACAAAGTGTGTTTGTTTAGTTCTAGCGCCAACTAAAACATTATAAATTTCGATGTTGTATAATTATTCTTTTCACTTAATAGTTGTTTTTAGTAACATTATTTAGATTATTTTATTATTGTTATATATCATAAATATTTATGCTTAAATTGGGATGAAATAAATACCTCCGAGGAAAATGTCAAATGTGGAAATTTCATCATCCTCTGTCTCCAGTTGTTTTCATTGACTGATCACCAAATCCGTACCTATATATTACATTACACTTACAGTTTACGCTCCTCCCTCCCCAGCCAACTTCTTCTGCCACCGGCGACTGATTCTTCAAGCTTTGCCTCCGCCGGCGCAAATTCGAGCTACAAGTATACAAAACCCATTATTCCTGTGTTTTTAAATGGGTTCTTGCGTAAGCACTGAAGAACAGAAGCAACAGCACAAGGAAACCAAATGTTCTTCAACTGCTAAACCAGGTAACTGCACCAGATGTTCACAATTATATCAAGAGATGAAGAAGCTAAAGCTTCTGTTACTCTGCAGATATTCGTTTTGATTCTCAAACTCCAACAAAACCAGACTCAAAAACTGTTGTTATATTTCTTGAAAATACAAAAGAATGTCAGTGGAATGATGATCTTGATATCTTTACTTATGAGGAGATGAAGCTGGCTACCGGAAACTTCAGGCCAGATCGGGTTATTGGTTCGGGTGGATTCGGTGTTGTTTATAAGGGAGTTTTAGATGAGAATGTAAGGACTGGTTACAAAACCACTAAGGTTGCTATTAAAGTTCTTGATCCTGAAAGCCCACAAGGAGAAAGAGAATGGCTTGTAAGATTCTAATTTCGTAAAAATAAAAATATTATAATTTAAAGGGAAGTGATATCATAAATAAAAAACTTAGTTTAATCTTTTTAATAATATTCACTTTTCTTATAGAATGTGATAGATCTACATTCTTCTGATCTATTGAATCTTGAATTTCTATAGTTGTAACTTGCAGGCAGAAGTGAACTATCTAGGACAACTACAACACCCAAATCTCGTGAATCTTATCGGATGTTGCTGCGAGGATGAGCAAAGGATGTTAGTGTACGAATACATGGCATCGGGAAGCTTGGAGAAGCATCTCTTCTCAAGTTAGTACAACTTCAAACAAAAACACCCTTTGAGAGGTTCTTTCTAAATTGTGTATCGTTTTCGACACGCAGAATCGAGGGACACATTGTCATGGCAGAAGAGATTGAATATTGCTTTAGATATAGCAAAGGGACTTGCTTTTGTTCATGGTGTGGAAGAACCAATCATATACCGGGATTTCAAAAGCTCCAACATCTTGCTAGATGAGGTTAATTAATGTTCTTCTCTATGGAGAAATGAGTTTCATTTCATTTCAATGTATTCACAAAGTTATAGTGATGAAACTATAGGGATTAAATGCAAAGCTTTCTGATTTCGGACTGGCAAGGCTCGGTCCAAAAGGAGACCAGACTCATGTTTCAACACGGGTTGTGGGCACATATGGTTATGCAGCGCCTGAGTATATCATGACTGGTAAGCTTTTAACTCATACATCTACAAGACCTTCCATGGCAGCAAAGCTTTTAATTCATACTCATATTATTTTGCTTGTTAAACTTAGGTCATCTGACTGCAAGATGTGATGTGTATGGTTTTGGGGTGGTTTTGCTTGAGATGCTTATAGGAAGACGAGCTATGGACAGTAGGAGACCCAGGCACGAGCATAATCTAGTCGAATGGGCACGTCCGAGCTTAAAGCATAGTACAAAGCTAACAAGAATACTAGACCCCAGACTAGAGGGGCAATGCTCACTTAAGAATCTGATGAAAGTGGCAGATTTAGCATACAATTGCCTAAGTCAAACTCCAAAAGATAGACCTGTAATGAGTCAAGCAGTCGAGATTCTCAAGCGGATCGTGTCTCAGGAGACAAGGCGTGAAGAAATGATGTGGAATCGAGACGGGAAGGTGACAATCATTGAAGTTGCAAGAAACCAACAAGACTATGCAGGTGAAATGAAGAGAAAACAAGAAAGCCAAGGTGAAAATGAAAAGTAGTAAATTCAGTTGCCAAAGTGAGCTTTCCAAAGGAATGCAAACATTATAACTGAGCGCTCGTCAAGAGATTATTTCCCTAATGAAATATGATTCTGCAAGTTGGGATCATAATCTAATATATAAGTAACACCGACAATGTAATTGTAATTCATCAGCATCAATATTGATAACCAGAATGATAAATCATGGGAAACTTCACTAGGAAAGTTGGTTTAAGAAGGTAGAACAATGATCTAACACAGCAAGCAAGTGTTAGCAAAGTTGCATGGTTTCAAATCCACTTAATTCAGCTAGAAAATAAGAAGGAAGATGATAACGAAACATGTCTAACCCCATAGCCTGTGCAATGCCTCCTCAATTTCAATAAAGCATTTTCTCTCTGCAGAATTTGGCCTGGCTAACATAGAAGCTTCTTGAATTGAATGTAAGATGTCTTGCTTTGCATTTGCTGAAATCACCTGGTAATTTGGTCCACCGATGCTACACAGTTCCATAAGCTGAACCAAAGAAGATATTATACGTAATACGATCTTCAGGACAATCCATATCATCCGGAAAACAAATACAAAGATCTTTGGAAAACATATATGAATAGAGTTAACTTACCTGCTGTAACCAGGGAATTACTGAGTTCACAAATGTTTGTTCCGTTAAGTAAGTACCGAGAATCATCATCAGGTTACTTGCAGTCTTCCCTGATAAGTGTTCCAGAACAGGGCCTGTTGTTTCCACAAGTTCAAACAAAATGTTTTCATTCCTTGAACATAGAGCTTCTCTATATGCTGCTTCTAAATCTCCAACAGATGAAGAAGAATGACTTTTCGTACGATTCCAATGCTCATTGGCCCTCGTCTTGTTAATATGAACCGAACCCATTCTTGCTTCGTCTCTCATCTTTGCATGAATCTGAGAACAAAAGCTTGAAGTTCCCTTTGGTAAAAGAGTTTTGCTTGCCTTAAGAGGTGCACCTTCCCATTTATCTGAATGTTGTTTTAAAGAACTTGGTCCAAGTTTGATGCTATCACGAGAAGGCTGAGGAGTGCATATAGAAAGTCTAGAGGAACCAAGACTAGGACCAAGTTCCTGTGCCATTTTATGAACCACCATTTCAAGATTTGCAACCTTCAACTGAACCATTGACATACTGTCCATAATGGAAAGTGTAAATGCCTGAAATTGAATACATATATCATTAGTTTCAATTAGAATAATGAACACATTAACAAAAAAGCATAACCTTTAACATGTCCATCAAATTTGATTGCTTGTTCTCTATCTCTAAAAGTTGCTTCCTTATCATCTCCATATCATTTTCAGCTTGTGGATTAACAGTTTGTGACATTGATTCAGTGATAGTTGAATCTAAGCTTCTCCTATCATGTATTTTAGCCGAGTTTCTTCGACCGTCAATACTAAATTCATCAACAGCAATTCTTTGACTGGTTCCAGTTGAAATCACTAAACTTGAATCCTCCAAAATATCAGAATTTGGAGATAAAGCCTGTGGTGACTTGAAGTTTTTAGGGAAAGAATTGAATACTGAGGAGCATTCCTGTACATCATCCACTTCCACATACTTGTATTCAATATCAGAATTTCTTCTTGCATCAAAATTTGTGCATATTTTAGTCACTGAACTACACTCTGAATCTTCATTATGATTTTCTCCAACAATCATCTGGTGATTCTTTGGTACTGCAATTTCTACTGACCAATTCTTTGTTCCAGAGTTGTGAGGAGCTCTTTTATTTGATAGTTCAGATCTAGATTTTATGCGGGTATTTTCCTTCAGCTTTGACTCAGATGAACTAGCTATATCACCATAATCATCTATGTAACACCTCTCTGCTGAATGTAAATGAGTTTCGTAAGTATTCGAATGGGAATTATACAAAATTTGTTTTAAAATTTTATAAAGAAAGCTTGTAGTGTAAAAAATAATGGATTTAACTTGTTACCTTTGACAGAAGATCCAGCATCAGAAGGTTCAGGTGAATTGGTTCCAGGAAGATTTTTCCAAAACTGCAAGGCCTGTAAAGCTATATCCCTGACTGGTTTAACCTGTTCGAGCCATGTCGAGAATTGCAAAGTTAGCATTGGAAAATGAAGTTTCATAAGCATAAACTAACTGAAACCTTGTCGAAACGGCATGATTCAAGGCTTCGAATAGACAAAATTCGATACGAACTCAAGCATGCTGCACCACAAGAAGCAATATCGGCTAATGCAGTGCAAGCTGCTTTACGTACTGTCCAATCCGTGCTCTTCAAGGATTCTAAAATGCTTTTTAAGGCAGTGGATAAAGAACTGTGTGTTGAAGCACCACCAGCCTGTAATATTCAGCCAAACAAAAATGTCATTACATTTAGCAAAGATAAGCTGCTTGATGACAAAAATAATGACTAAAGAGTTCAAATTTTGTTATAAATGAACACATTAAAAGAACATTTAAGATTTCATAAAAATCATACGCAGTTTAAGACAGACAAACCAGAATTATGCTTCTGTTTAATTCAATGACAGCAGGCTTTCCCATAAAATGGGGATTTTTAAGCAGCTTTACTGTTCTATCTAGCATCTTCTGCAAAACAACTGAAGGAGGATCATGAATTGTGTCGATAACCCGAGACAAACACAATGCCGAACCACACTGCACTTGCTTGCTTTGCTCACCCAAAGCTTCAAAAAGTGGTTTCACTAATGCAACAAAAATCCCATCACTATCAATTCTATCACTACTCAGCTTCTCAGCCAACACTTCAACCGTTTCGATACACGCATCCCTTACACCGGAATCAGAGTCCTTAAGTCGCTTAACAATGCTAGTCATAATCTTCCCAAGATAAGAAACAATGGAAGCTTCATGACTTTTAGCCGTTGTACCAATCAGCCTAATGCATTCTTTCCTTACAGCAATTTTCTTCTCAGAATTTGTATCTAATATACAAGATAAAAACGAACCAACCAAATCTGGAGACAAGATCTTGACAATTTTATCAAGCTCCTCAACTCCAAGTTGGTAAGTATCCCTATCCCCAACTTTATTCAGTGCAATAACAACACGCTGTCTCAGTTCAAAAACTGCTTGATGACTACCTAATCTCGAAGTTGCTTTACCGTTCACCATATCTGGGTTCAACCTTTACTCTACGATTTTAAAAATCCCAGCTCCCGTAGGTTCAAATAAAGCATCAAAAACTAAAATTGCAACAAGATAAAGTACAATAAACGTAAACGAAGTCACCCATTTGTGGATCTAAACCCACATGAGAGGCAACAAACTCTTTCCATTCTACTTCTAAAAAGTAACGCAGCAAAGAGCTGGTGGATGTCAAGCGTCTTGTTTACAAATGTTTCACATCTGAAGAAAGAGAGCAATGATATCAGTTCCAAAGCGCTGACAATGTAGGACCACGGCGCGTCTGTCTCTGTTTTCGCGCTTCACCTTCTGGTTTTGAAATTGTGAGCAAAACAACAAAACTTTTGATTTCATTCAAAAATCAAATTTGTATAATTTAAAACATGTACAAAAATAGAACAAAATCAATTTCATTAATGAAAAATATATTTATTCTAAACGAAAAATAAATACCATATGGAAAGTAAATGGATTCAAAGCGGAGCCCACTCCATTACTTTTTCTTGAAAAAAATACATCATTATTTTACATGTATAAATATATGGACGAAATAAATATTTAGTTTTAAACTTAAATTAATGCCGCAAACCTCTAGAGATATCTTATCAAGAGCACAAAATTTTATTATATGTCAAAATTAGTATTCAATTTTTTATTTAGACATTCTTAATTCTTGAATATGTGTATCAACAAGTGTAGAGGAAACATAAAAAGAAGTAAGAAAATTTGTGGTTCCATTAAACACAAATATTCAGAATGTTTGTATTCAAAACATTTCTGACTTATATTTGAAATTAATGAACGTTTCAAACATATTACCTAAAAATCTGTAATTACTAATGAACATTTTCATCCCTTAATTTTACATTATGTTTGTGTTATTTTCTCTATTTGACTTGTGTTTGAAAGTTCTATTTGTACTAACATTTCAATTTGTTAATTAGCAAAATAACATAGGGTCAATTAGTGAAGACTGATTCTAAGCCAATAATCAATATAGGATAACACTTAAAACTTTCACTTAAAAAGTACAAGCACAAACTACAAATATCATAAGCTTAGGCTTAGCAATCCATAAAATGTTTTATTCTAAACAAAAAAGAAGAAGCATCAAGTCCACTAAGCACAAACCAAGCAAATACCATCTTCATAAGCCAGAACATAATCTAAAAGAATGGTTGTACCTTAGCACCTGATTCAAGGCTGCGGAAGTAAGACACGGCAACGATATTCTCCGAGGGCCCAAATCGGGAATATGTTTCGGTAAGCAGCATATGTGATCATGCAGTTTCTGTTGAATACACCCATGATTTCCTGTACCAATTTTTTGTACACATTCTCACATTGCAAAACATAAACATAATCATATGGTGTTGTGTAAGAGATTTACTTGTTGAGGAAAATCTCCATCTTCACATTGTGAATTTATGAGATCTTTCGCAGCTCGGTGCAGTGGCAAAGGATCTCTTTCACCCTTCATCATTAGTAGACTATCAAACTAAAAATGACATGCCTTGGATGCACATGCAACTAGTTGTGCTTGTTTTTCTAAGAAAATGCTTAATACATCGGTCGAGAGACGAAAATGTACCTGGCCTGCATCGATGAGAGCTAGCATTGCCCATGCCGTGTTCACTACGTGAGACTTGTCTCCTTCTAAATTTGTATAAACCTTCATAATACACAAAGTAGTGATTTTCAGTAAGTTTAGAAGCTTCTACTTCACACCCAATTACATTCCAATAAGTTCCTAATTGAACCAAGTGCCAACTCGCACTTGAATTTTGCGTTTTACTGCAAAAACTAACCCGAATACGAATATAATCACAAGAAGTGCATTCCAAGTGATTAAGAGTGAACAAAATGATAAATCATTGACCTTGTTTTGGCATGAGAGGTAACTCTCTCCCCAGCCACCACAAGGAACTTGCTTAGACAACAGAAACCGGCAAGCCTCACGGATGGCAGAGGAATTGCTGAAGTTTCTTCCAGCTGCCACAAGGCCTTTTACTCCAAGCCAAATAGCATAGGTGAAGCAAATTGCCCATGAACCATACCTGCCACCAGATATGTAATATTGAGAAAAGAAAGAACACTAACATTAGGAAAAAAAGGGATGCAAGAACAAACTATGAGGTCCGTATCATGCTCCTCTAACTTAAAAAGTATACAAGAAATAATGAGGGAAGAAAGACCATGAGCCATCTGATGCCTGGATTTTCTCAATGTATTTTGCACCATTTTCAATGCAACATTTCACTTCCTCCTTCCGGTGTTCAGGATACAAGTTTTTAAATGCTGATAATGCCTGAATTACAGCCGTGGTGCACTCAAGATATCTACACCCACAAATAAGTTCAAAACAAGTCCAAAAGGTATTAAGAAGGTTGCATCCATTTAAGACAAGAAAAGTATCACCCAGCTGCAAAAGTATATGTTAGATTAGTAAATATGAAGTAACATCAAATAGCTTACGTTCTTAACATAATGTAACTTGAAATGATTCTATGATTAACGAGAAAATAAATGGCAAAAAATGTTGACCATGTGTGAAATGAGATGTCTTACGGGTAATCAATGACAATATCACCAAAAGTTTCGGCAGGATTAATTATCTGTGACAAAAACATAAGATAATTTAATGAAATAAAAATTTGGTCTACGTGGATATTTACAAAGTTTGGAAACATGAAATGCTCAATATATTATGGATTCATATAATAGTCATCACAAAGTTGATCATTAGTAAAATCCTACGGTCAAAATATAGGGGATGAATATCTTATATGATCTATGTGCTACTGAAAACTTGTACCACACAACAAGGCTGAAAGCTATAAGTTGATCAGCACGAAAGCAGAACAAGAACAGCGAAGTCCATTACATTCCCCACATGGGAACAAACAAAACATAGGTCTTTTAGGAATTTGTGGTGTTGAGAAAGCATATTTAACATTATTTACTATAAGAACCTAAATTCTACGTAGAATTACAATAGCTTGAATAGTGAATACCTCCAACCAAGTGTAGGATCTTTTCAGTTCATATGTTGCAATGCCTCCACCTTGATTCTGCAAAAGATGCATAATATGGTCCCATCAGTAATATAATATAGATAATGAAGTGGACAACTATCATCTTCAAATAATATCAATTTACCCAAAAGCATACATTAATCTTTGGTTCTCTAGATAAAAAATAGAAAATGATAACAATGTGTAATACAAAGCTTAGTTGAGATACATCAGCGACAATATTAACTCTGGAAATATCAAAGTTCCATCTCACAAAACAAAGTACCTGTAGTGAAAGAAGAACGTTCACTGAATCATATATGCGCCTTGAATCCAATGAGTCACCTACCAGTTCCTTAGGTAACTTTGACAGCAAGAGAGCTGACTGAATAATAGTATGTTAGGTGATGCTGGTACATATAAAGGGAAAAAATGGAAACTCAGGATTTCTTTACTTTCAACCCCTCGCCAGTGCAATCTGAAACATTCCAACCCTGGTCTGCTGTTGAGAATGGCCAGGCACCTTTGGAAATGTGCCGGTACCAACGATCTAAGGGCCCAGGGCAATCATTTAACACCTTAAGATCAAAGTTCAGGATGGAAGGTAACAAAAGTACCAACTTAGGCTTCATAATCAGATTATGAAGTTAACCTGAGTATATTTAATGAATTCATGTGCTCGTTTTAGCGATGGGAAAAATTCATCCACATGCTTTGAAGCAGCTATTGCTTGAATTGTATAAGCTGTATCCCATAACTGACTTCCATTGTATCCCTTGAAAAGGAACAAGGGAAATGCACTTCGGTTCAGTAGTAGAAAAGTGTAAAATGGCTGAGGACTCAATAAAAGCCATATAAACAATTTAAAGCATGCAAGTCCAATGGCCACAACCACTTAATCCAGATTAAGGACTTCAGAAGCAAGAACATATTAGAACACATCATATACTACCGTGATAAGAACTTCAATCAGAAAGCATATAAAATGGAAAGAACCACGGACTCTAGACTAAAGTCTAATCTATCACAATGATTTTCAATATGTCAACCTGCATTTTCATGCCGTCTTCTGCAAGCCACAAGTAATCATGGATTCTTGGAAGATGTAGCTTGAAAGCTTCTGAATTAGGATCTTCTATCCAACAGCAAAGCATGTTAAGAACCTGAGAAATTACTCCCACTGTTACATTACCATGGATGATACGGTAGCAGCAAACTTTAGCCTTGACATGAGGCCATATAGACTGAGTATCAAGCATAGATTTTTACAACCAAAAGTATACTTTCCGCAAAACAGTCAAATAATATTATGCAGCATACAAAAATTTCCCTGAGGAATATCTTGTAAAAATATTAAAGGACCACATCCTACTTACAATTTATCTCATAATATTTCAGATACTACAAAATTGGAGTATTGATAAGCAAATCAACTTCAACTATTTTTATGTCTCGTAAATTGTAAGAGTATACCTTGCTTACAGGTCCTAAGCATATGTACCGGGTATTTTCATCTTCATAATGTATATGTTCCATGGCAGTGGAAAGTGCATGAGTTCTAAGATTCTTCCCTGGCCAGTTTCTCATAATAGGTTCCACAACTTTGTGAAGAAAGGCCCAAAGTACATTCTGTACAAAAGGGTGTGGATAGTAGAGGTCTTCCTGCACAGAAGAGAGTATATAAATAGTCAAGACAAATTATTAAACCACCAGAAGAATGAAAAATGCAGATCTTACAATTCATCAAACTTTTAAATCTTATTGCTAGGTTAGAGGACTTATAAATATTTTCATAATAATATTTTTTATACCTTTGCACACTCGTTGCGAGCTCTATCCCAATCAATATCATGGTATGGAACCGTATAAAGCTCCTCTCTCAGAGATAAAACAGTTGGTGTAATGGGACCAACAAACCTCTTCCCGTACAAATAGGACATAGGGAGATACACCATTCGACAATGACACCACATCCTTCCTGCCAAACAAAGAAGTTCATAATCTACAACACAATTTTTTGTAGAATAGGTTGTAATCTCTCTAGTATAACACAAAAAGTTAGAAATGAATTAAACAGGAGGATGCTTGACTTGTCACATTGTTTACAGTTATAACTACTATCAGGAAGGGAAATGAGGCAATAAATGAAAGGTTAATAAATGTACAAGGCAGGCCATGACTACCTGGTTGGAAAGGAAGAAAATAGGGAAGCAGCCATGTTTCAGGTGGCAGAGGATTGTTTCCAGACCAATCAAAAACACCGAGCACCTAAACATACCAAAATCCAGAATAGATAGATATAGAAGACGCCTTCAGCTGACAATAGAATTGAAATATTTAAGGGGTAAGTTTTGTACCGAGAGCCACATCTTTCCCCATGATGTGATTGCAGTAGCTCCTCCATGATTTAAAATCCAGTCTCGGCCTTTCTCCATTGCCCCTCCATCATTTGCTCCTTGTCCAAGCAACCTCAATGAAACATAGTTCAAAGCAGTGCCAAACATTGTGCTTGGCCCTTCAATGTGAAGGCCCCATCCACCATCTTTGTTCTGGTAGCATTGAAAAATTAGCACTAGCATACAAATCCATAGCTGTGAAGGATACTATTTCAAATCACGAAACCAACTCAAAAGTAAGAGCCACTGATCATGTCTAGCACAGTCGTTACCTGATGGTTATAAAGATAGCGACACATTTCATGTCTGTGCTCTTTTGATAGAACAGCATTTAATGCCCCAGTAACAGATAAAGTGATGATCTGATCCAAGAAAGGGTAAATAATAGGAAATAAGGTAGAAGCCATCACCAATTCCAAAACATGATGAATATCTCAGAATCTCTTTTGGAACAAAAGTGACTGATATTTGAAACTCAAATCAGATTAAAAGCATTTCAGTGAGTTTTTAATTCATAAAAAAATCTACAAGATGAAAGGTTAATGCATACCAAGCCTGGCAAAAGAAACATTGGACCTCCAAAGTCTCCAGGCCAATGACCATCATGAGCCTGTAGTGTTGAATGGAAACTGATTGCTCTCCGCAAGGTATTTAATACTTTATCTTCTGTAATGTCTTCAATGTTTTCCACACTTTCTTTAGAAAAATTATGTTGTCTTGGGTTCTCCTTCCGTAACTAATATTCAGAAATAGTGTTATGAAGCTTACTTCACATATTTCCTGATATTTTCCACCAAATAGATCATGAAAACTCATAAAATAGCACAGGTTTCGGGTGTCAAAAGAGGAAATTTTTTAAATTGAACCATCTGAAGATCCTAAAAAAACAAAAAACAGATAATAACATCAGCATGATTTATGAAATCATGGTACTCATATCTGATTAAAAAAGGAGTCCAACCTTGATGAAACTAACAATCCACATATAATTCTATTAAAAAGCATAACATGAAACATATTCATAAGAACCCAAAAAAAGTTCAGTGCAAACAGTTGGCTCACTGAACTTGAAACCTCATAAGGAGGTCCGAAGAATGCTTTTTCTCAAACCGCAAGTCATGAAATTGTTTTCTCAGCTTCTCAATTTCAGCCAGCTCTTCAGGAGAACCAGCGGTAGGATCAAACTCCCAAATTTGACGGCCAACATGTTCATTCGATGAACGCAACCACGGGCTTGATCCTTCAGCGATTTTCAATTTCCACATTGTGCTATAAACTAAAAAAGGAACACGTAAGTGAAAAACTGACCCACCATCAGAAAGTCAAATATCCCGATTTGGTAATAAAATCGGCAAATGATAATCATCAAATTTATCAAATCCAAACAAACTAATTGCACTGAAATCGCGACAATAACAGCCACAGAGGACTTCTGGACATTATAAACAGAAAAAGCAATGCTCTTACTTGAAATGAAGAAAGCAGAGGTTTTTGAATGTCCAACTGATATCTGATATTTGGAGTTCTGCAAAGAAACACACTAATCTGAAAGGGAATCTGGGTGCGCGGGTCCTAAAAAGTTAGAGTGCCATGGCCTGTTCTGCTCTGCCCTGCCCTGCCCATGCTTACAGTCAATGATGGCTGACAATCAACGATGGCTACAGTACCCATGCTCTGCCCTGAAAAGTGAGAGCGCGCTGGGGAAAGAAAAAAATTTGCATATATTTATTTGATAAATGTACTTTTAAAAATAAATGTTAAATAACATTTTTTACCAAAAGTTTTGCAATATAGCACCATAAGAGGGGTTTTTTCGTAGAATAAATCACTTACAAATCTATTTTACCAAACTAATATACTTATTAATATGTTGCCTAAATTAACTCATTTATTACCTATCAAACAAGTTGCAAGTTAAGTTCGAGTATCATGTTTTAATATCGATCGATACGATGAAAATCGGGTGGTGCCGATATTTCGACGGGTATCACCTGGTATTGGGTTTTCGAATTAGAACATGTGTTTTTCCGGGTTGACCCTGGAAAAAATAAAATAATAATTTTTTAAAAAAAAAATTGTGTACGCGGCGCTGATATCAGAAAAAAAAAAACATTGTTCATTAGTCATTTGAACGATTTCCAAGTTGGCTTATCTTATGTTAGACTTTGAATTCATAACGAAACAAAATCGAACCTTAATACGACTTGTTTGATTTGATCAACCCATTGCATCTGATACGGTATGTCTATTCTATCCGGTTTTTTGAAATATAGACATTGTTATAAATTTTTGGTATATCGGATATTTTAGACGTATCTGGTTTTAGTCGGTATTTTGAGAAAATACCAACCTGCGGGTTTTGAGAGGTTCGGGTCGAAACTAACTGTTGGATTTATGAAATAAAAAAACACAAAGCTTTTAGAATTTTTTGAATTACGAACAATATAAATTGACCATTTATAAATTACGAACAATATAAAAGCACAAAGCTTTTAAAACTTTGTGGACTAAATTTGTCATTTAGTACAAACTTTGGGGACCAAAAGTGTTATTTTCTCTTAAAAATTTATACATTTTCTCTAAGTTAATAATTTAATTTATTTGATGAGAACTTTAGGACCGGGTACCTTGTGATGGGTAAGACTCATTAACTATTGGGCTAATTCAAATGGTGGAAACGAATTCTTGCAGCCCATTTGTACACTTAAGGAAAAGCGGTCTGACGTTTAACGAGAGGACCGAAGATAACCTTAGGCGAAATAAAGCGTTTTCTGGTAACTGGCTCATTCGTTCGGTCCGAACGGTTACAAAGTCACATTTTCCACGCTTCGGGCCTCCACACGTTTACCACGCCTCGGGCCCGATCACGCAGACCACGCCTCGGTCCCAACCTCGTTTTACATCCCGCGATAACAACCTCTAACAAACATGTCAGAGGCGGTTACAGAGCGTGATTTACACACGCCGCTAACTCTATAAATACAGGGCGCGACGACGGAAATAGCAGGACCTTTTGGACGCATAAGAACAGGCCGTTACCCTGCCGGAATTCTTACTGCTTTCTTTTCCTTGTCATTTTCATTAAGCATCTGTTGTATTCATTATGAATTATTCGATTAGTGAACAAGCTAAGAGTATAATCTGCTCTTAATCAAGTGGTTTTCACCCAAATTCCTGGGGTTTCCACTATACATCGCCGTGTCATCATTTATTTCTAGTTTTTAATCGTCTTCCACAACAAAAACAAATCAGAACCGAGTTCGTTTGCTAAACGAACCGGACGACTGTTGGTACCCCTAAAAAGGGACCATAACAGT
>RWGZ01001047.1:581770-610047 GCA_009725065.1 Utricularia reniformis | reverse complement strand
ATTGGTTAAATGATGATGAAGAATTTGGTCCTATTTTTTCATATTGTTTTTGGACCACTTGTTTTGGTCCTCATCGTCTCCACGAACAAACTCCACAAAAGTTGATGCATCATCTTCTTCATTTATTTCGATCAAGACATGTCAAAGATTATGACTTCAAATGTCTGTCTTCTTTCATTGTTAATTCAATGTACTCTTTCTCCTATTTCAGTTATTTAATACTACATTATATTATTTAATTGATTCATAAAATTATGAAGATAATCCAAGGTTTATAATTATGTAAAAGGATTACCAAGTTTATAAATATTAAATTTCTAGAGTCGAGTCAATATACGTGGGGAATGTGCTAAAAAATAACATATAAGAGGAATGAGATTACATCGTAAAAAACTTGAAAAAGTTATTTAATATGAGTCACATTTTCTCTTATATATCAATCCAATCCACATCTAAATTTTAATGTTGAGCAATTATTCATGATTTCAAAAATAAATTATCTATTTAGTATGTGAGTTATTAAAATGGTTACATTGAGAGATTGAACTGCATTTTTTGTAAGAAATTTTGATAAATTAAGATGTAAATTTTGCAATTTTCAATAATATTAGTAATGCATTTAAATATTAGATCATTATTTACCATTTTGAATATTCATCGGTCAAATATGGATTTGTTAATATATGACTAATTATATAAAATTAAAGTGTTATTTTTAGAATTTTTAAAAAATGAATTTTACATCTAAAAACAAATACAAACAAAACTCTTAATTAATTACATCATATATATTTAATGTATTAAAATGGTATATTATTTGGATTTTTAATAGATATATAATTATTTGAAATGCTTTTTGAATCTTATTATTTGAACATATTTTATAAAATAAATAAGAGATAATTTGTGGGAACGTGAGAAGAATCAAATTTAATTTTGTGCGCTCGAGTACAAAAATCAGTGAATTCCCCTAACCAATCACTGTAAGGTAAACCCGAAATTCCACGGAAAATGACTGCACCGACTATAGAGTAGCAGAGCCGGTGATCCGCTGATCCCACTGAAATCTGAAGCGGTCAGCTCAAGCCGCGCGTAAATGGACGCGGTGGAATCACATCATAATCGTGTGAATTGTGGATGATCGCATTTGACAGGAATTTGGGATTCATTTCATTTACTTAACCATGGTAAGAGACTAACCATGTGTGGGACCTCGGGTTTGGTTTATTTAAAGCCAATGCATTTTTGTGAGTCGATATTCCCATATCAACTGCCGGGTTCTTCTCAAATTTCTTTTTCTTCTTCTGTAGATTAACGTTTTGAGAGCGCTGTTGATGTCTATAAAGGAGCTCAAAAAATGGAACAAGTTTGTAACTTGAAGTAGGAACTGGGAATTTGGCATCTTTAAGTTTTGATCTTTCTGTGTTTGTTGTTATCTTCTTTTCTTTTCCCTCTTCTACCTTTTTTGGCTTTGAGTATTTCTACTATTCTTTTACTTCTCTTTTTGGTGGAGGCTATAGAAAAAGGGGAACGATGGAGTACCCCAATAAAGCGATAAGACTGTAGAAAATGATCCTAAATGCTTAGAGGACTGTGCCTCTTGGGATTGTCTATTCTGCCATTTTCCCAGTAAAAGGTTTTGGTTCCTAGATAAACGAGTTAAAACTTGAGACTGGGGTTTTGTTAGCGATGAAGGGACTCGGCATTTCTGATTCTTTAGGTGGTTCATCTTCGACAATCATCTGTCCCGCCTCTGCAGGTTCTCTAGCTCTGTGAATCGTGATTTTTTTCATGTTTCGCTACAAATCTTCTCCTTGATACCCGCAAAATGTTTCAAATCAAGATTCCTCCTTTTCTATTTTCAGTAGCTATTGTTCCGTTTACCAGCTCTATCTACATTAATAGTATGTGGTTTTTTAGCAGTTTTCCGTTTCTTTTATGTGGGTGTAGATGGGGATTTTCACAGTATGCTGGAAAGTATGGATGAGGGAGGGTGTACAGAAGAATCATGTCAAGCTTTGGAGAAGAAGAGGAGATTGAACGTGGATCAAGTTAGAGCATTAGAGAAGAATTTTGACGTTGAGAATAAACTGGCGCCTGAAAGGAAGGTGAAGTTAGCTCAAGAGCTTGGACTTCAGCCCAGACAAGTAGCAGTCTGGTTCCAGAACCGCCGCGCAAGGTGGAAAACGAAGCAATTAGAAAGAGACTACAGCGTTCTCAAAGCAGAATATGATGCTCTTAAGCATAACTTTGAGAAAATGGAGCTTGAAAATGAAGCTTTTATGAAAGAGGTATTGTTTTTAAAACATTTGGTGAGGTTAATCATGAGAATTAGTTCAAAAGTTCATCTTTTTAGTTTCTGGGTTTTGTGTTTAGATTCAAGATCTGAAATCCCAACTGAAGGAAGATGGAGAAATGGAGAAGAAGAAACAAACACTGCCTTCTGATCCTGACGATAAGATTAATGTTGAGGTTGCACTTAATTCAAGTTTGAGATCTTCCGACAGTGATTCAAGTGTAATTGTGAACGAAGACAATAACAACAGCCCAACAGCGGCCATTTCTTCTTCCTGCGGGATTCTCCACCGCATCGCAAATCGGTTTCCGGGATCTACTCCTCCCATGAACCCAAGTTTCGACACAATTTTTCAGTCAAATTTCATCAAAATTGAAGAAGAAAACTTGTTAAGTGAAGATTCTTGTAGCACATTCTTCGCCGACGATGAAGCTCCAACCCTTCAGTGGTACTGTTCCGAGGAATGGAACTGAAGAAGAAGAACCCCCAACTCAAATAAGGCAGAAACTTAGACCGACAGACATCTTCACTCCAAGACAATTTTGTATAGTACTTCAAGACTTTTTGAGCTTTGAAATTTCAAGACTTAATTGCTTCAAATCAAGAAATCTGGATAATATACACGGACCTGGACCCGGATCCGATGTTGCATTGCAAGGCGAGATTTACAGCGGTAAGAATCTGAAACTGGAAGTGTCTGTTTCTGCCAGTTTTACCTTTTTTTAACATTTTTGTCTTTTGTCTGAAAGAGAGAGCTCAACGAACGTGGGGTCTTTTTTTTTCTCCATCTAAATTAATAATATTAATATTTTTATTAATTAAAAATCTGGCAATGAATGGAAAACGATGGATTATTGCATTTCATGTTCAATAGTAGTAGTACTAGTACTTCAATTATAGTACACTTTTGTGGTTTTTTGAGAATAATTCAATTAGGAATCTATTTTACCAAACTAACGCATTTATTAATATGTTACCTAAATTAACTCATTTATTACTTATCAAGCATGTTGCAGGTTAAGTTTGAGTACCATATTTTAATATCGATCAATACGATGAAAATCGGGTGGTGCCGATATTTCGACGGCTATCACTTGGTACTGGGTTTTCGAATTAGAATATATGTTTTTCTGAGTTAACCTGGGAAAAAATATAATAATAATTTTTTTATTAAAAAAATTGTGTACCTGATTTCACAAAAAAAATATTGTTCACTAGTCATTTGAACGATTTCCAAGTTGTTTTACCTTATGTCAGACTTTGAATTCATAACGAAACAAAATCGAACCTTACTACGACTTGTTTGATTTGATAAACCCAGTGCATTTGATACGGTATACTTGCTTTAGCCAGTTTTTTGAAATATAGACATTGTTATAAATTTTTGGTATATCAGATATTTCAGACGTATCCGGTTTTAGTCGGTATATTGAGAAAATACCAACCTACGGGTTTTGAGAGGTTCGGGTCGAAACTAACTGTTGGATTTATAAAATAAAAAGCACCAAACTTTTAGATTTTTTGTTCTTGTTTTTTTGAATTACGAACAATATAAATTGACAATTTATAAATTAAGAATAAAATAAAATCACAAAGCTTTTAAAACTTTTGGGAATAAATTTGTCATTCAGTGTAAAATTTGGGAACTAAAAATGTCATTTTCTCTTAAAAATTTATACATTTTCTCTAGGTTAATAATTTAATTTATTATTTCGGTACGTATATCGATATCATGAGTTTGTCTGATATATCAACATTTTAAAACATTTAACATATATGATCATTTTATAATTTGAAAATGAAAGTAAAAAAAGTTAATTTAGGCAAAATAATAATAAGTGTATTAGTCTCATTAAATAGATTTATAAATGTGTTATTCCAGAAAAATATCTGTACAGTATTGTGTACTTTCTTACACAAATTTGGCTTTTTGTTTATTTGATTATACTAAAAACGAATTAATTTTAAAATAGTTCATGGGCCCGACGAAGCTTGTATAGGCCCAGGTGAAGTTTTATACAGCAACTTGCGTCTTACGGATTACTTTGTCATTGTTGTTTTTCGATTCTGTAGCACGTTCGTAAATGTGATTTTTGCTAACCAATCACACACTCTTCACATATCTTACCTCTCTCGATTCGAAATCAATAAATATTTCTGATCAATGGTGTTATTGCACATATGATAAAGACGACCGTGTCGCATCTTAATCATCCTCGATCCATTCTCATTCGATTGGCACGGTTGAAATTAATATCTATAAAACAATTTTTTTAGATATTGCAAATGACACCCATTTTTTTTCATTTTGTGATGCTATCAAAATTATAAAGCATACAAAAAAACACAAGAAAACCGAGGCAACATGCTAGAAAACACAAGGAAAATAAAATAAAATATAACCAAGTTTATACCAACAAACAAATTGAATGATATATTAATTCGATAACCTTAACAATTTGATCTTTCTAGTACAATCATCCCTCTAGATGTGAACAAAGAAAAATAGAAATTTTCTTGCACTCGTGGAGTGCAATTTCTAAGGTCATCACATCCTTCCCACTTATTTGGAGTTTCTTCATGAAATTCCTCCATCAATCCAGGTGAGATGTCATTTATTTCCCGTCTCAAATGTGGCTTATCTTTCTCTGTGGTTCGACCTTTGTACCTTCTTAAAAATTTATCCGAAGGTATTTTTTCAAGAATTTTCATTGGTACCTCCTTATATGTCAGTTTCGGGGTCTGCTTCAATGGTTCCACCACATATTCATGAATTCCTTCGGTCAAACTCTTCCTTATATGTGAGATGTAGAACACATCGTGCATCCCACCCATTCCCTCCGAAAGTTTCAATTGATAGGCTAGATTCCCGATCATTCTTCTTACTTCGAAATACCCAATGTACCAAGGGATCAACTTTCCTGATCATGGAATCCATAATGGTACGTTTGGAACAACGTTTGATAAACATCGGTGAGATGAGATGACTACACCGTGCTGTGAGGTGAACTGATCGTGATTTTAGAAAACTGTTTTTGAAACAGCGGTGCAGTGATCGTAATTTAATAAAATGAATGTTTTGACATTGCTTTTAATTAATTGTGTATCACTTACCAATTATATTTTTAATTTAATTATGATAAACTCGTTATTTAAGAAATTGCTAGAATATAATAAGTTATCGATGAAAAGTATCAAAATACAAACATTGACGAAATTGAATCATCTAAATCGACGACCTTCTCCCATCCCTGCTAATGCAATGTAATCACGTATTTCATTCCTAACTCGAATCATATAGTTATTGTGTATGAGTTGAACATCTACATGTGGTGGATCAATGAGAATTTGTGTTTCCCTATTCCGATTGTATTCCATCTCTATAAAGTCCGGATCCTCTTTGTCCACATTTCGAATGAAATTATGAATAGCCATTGTTGCAGGAACGAGCTCTACCTGAGTCAGAATGCTTGTGCCTGCCTAGTCTTATATTCGCAACTTCAAAAATTTTATTCTTCCACATTTCTATAGTGCGCTATACTATAGATCATAAGTCCGAGTGTCGGTGATTGAATAGTTCATCATTGCTCCTGTACTTCTTATCATTGAATTGGGTTAGATGGTACTGCATCACTCGATAAGGTGATAAAAATCCAGTCATGTTAGGATATCCAGAATTAACTAAATAATATTTGCATGTGTCAAACATCCAAGTTATATTAGTAACTTAAATCCATAAAATATTCGTAATGAAGAAGCACCTTTCGGAGGTATGTTCATAGATAGTGGTGTTGAATTATATATAGCAGAGAAATGAGTATGAGTTATTTGAACAACTTAGGCGATGAAATCAAAAGATAACAGTAAAAGAGATCTTAACAAACTGCATAAGAATAGCTCTGCTTTTGACTTGGATTAATGGACTCTATCTTCCTGTCGCAAGGTTTATTAAAAACATAATAAATCAATAAAGAATTCACTTCAATTTGATCCAACAATCCACACTATGGAAGAATGCGAACCACAAAAAAACACAAATTATAGTTCATGGGACTTGCCCTTTGGTTTGGGTTATGATTGGAGGAAAAGATGATATACTCTACAAAGAAAAAACAAAAAGCGAAATTACAAAGGAAGTCACTGAATTGAATAAGGGAACCCTACATCCACACGAGAATCGTTCTAAATAATTTAATATGATTTTAGTCTACGCATATCCACATCCTCATCATAATCCTATTTTTTTATTTCACCTTCTGTTGCTTCAGGATCATAACTTGTAGAAGCGCAACTATGCAACTTTGCTCACTCATAAATTATCGAATCCAGAAAAGCACCAAAACAAAAAACTAACCTTGCTGTCCATAAGCAAGGAATGAAGGTGCCGTCTGAATTCAAACAAGGCGCAACTACGCTACTAGGTTACAAGATGCCGCTGCCATCAGAAGGCAACTCACTGGAATTGTCAAACCTAATATAAACGAAGGGCATAAAAGTAATTATACAACCGCGTTCTGCCCACCACTGTTTCAAACGTACTGCCGTTTCACGGCAGTTTTCGGCGGTGAAACGAACGCAGTTGTTAAACATGTTTGGTCAAAGTTGAATAAATCACGGCAAGTTCACCGCACCGGGCGGTGAACCGCAGAACCAAACAACACCAATATCCCCTACATCGATGATACTTAGGCAAGTCTTATCCCCAATTTCTTGCTCCATTGGCCTTTTCCTCGCGTGATCCAACTCTTATATCGGTCATCCGTTACAATCATATTCTTTTGATCATAACTACATTTTTCTTGGTTATTTCCACTAACTCTGTACCCATGATTATCCTTTCTCTAACTTCATCTCAACATAAAGGGATCCTACACTTCCGTCCACCTACAGCTTTGTATAATGTCGTACTAATGTTGCTTTGAAAACTATTATTATACGTGAACTCTACCAATTGTAGAAATTCCTCCTAAAACCCCTTGAAATCCATCACACACGCACGGAACATATCTTCCAAGATTTGATTCGTCCTTTATGTCTGACCCCCCATCCGTTGTGATACAATGTACTCATCTTTAACCTTGTATTGGACGATGTTTGCAAATTCTTCCAAACCTTGGAGGTGATCCTCGTATCTCTTTCTAACACTAGGCTTACCGGTACCCGTGCACCTTCACAATATTTTACACATAGATCTTAGCTAGTTGATAGACCCATCACTTATTTTGATGTCAAAGAAGTTTGGTGCCTTAGTCAGCCGGTCAACTATTACCCATATTGTGTCATTTTCCGGGGGCTCCTAGGTAACCCTACTACAAAATCCATGCTAATGTTGTACCATTTCCATTATGAAATTTCAAGAGGTTGTACCTCACCCTCGAGTGTTGTGTTCTACTTTGATTCATTGACATGTATCGCATCTCACCACGAAATTGGCTGTCATTTTTCATTCTATTCCACCACCAATGTGTCTTCATATCTCGATACATGTTTTTACTTCCCGGGTGAACTGAGAACACCGAACTATACACCTATTCCATGATCTTATTTTTTAGGTCTAGTGTATTCGGTACGCACACACACTTATTCATCCCAACGCATCCATCGGTTTTCAGTGTTCCCCTATGGTCGTCTATTCGTGTTATTTCCCGTTGCCATTTTAAAATTTAGTTATCGTATTCATGTTTTTCCACAACCTCTTCGAGGATTATAGGCCGTGCGTGAGATTGTCCAGCACTGTCGTAGTTGGCTCTATTACTTCTAGTTTTAGATCGTTCAATGCTTTACTAGTAATGTAAGACTTCGAATGCTTGAACATATTTAGAAAATCAATTAAAATAAGTAGTAGGTGATTAGGGGTTGATTATGTAGAAATTGATGGATTATAACAATAGAAGGAAGATTTTGCTTTATTATGGTGTTGGCATTATCTTATTAGAGGCAAAGAAAATAGCCTAAGAAATTTCCACGTGCTGTTAGCAATTTAAATATATCCTTACAATTTAATATAAGACAGGAGACAGAAACGAAGCCAAAAGAGAAACATCAACGTAAGAAAAACACCAACAAGAAAGAAGCTTTTTAATAACAAAAAAATAGTGGATTTTAGGGAGATAGTTGGAGAAAGTTATGTTCTAAGTTGGTTAAAGTTAATTTTGGTTCTAAGGATGGTTTACAACATGTTTAGCTCAGTTCTGAAGGTTATAGATGAGATAAAACAAGAAGAAACAGAAGGTGAGTTGAATAATTGAGAGCAACATATAGATTAGGAAATATTTGCATTCGTGTTACTGCTTTATGTTATGAATTTTTCGGTTATTTCTATGGATATAGTATGATTATGACCTTTTATGTATGGAAATCTCTGTATGTGTTGTTTCAGGAGAATTTCTTGTTTTTTGAAAACATAAATCATACCAACAAGTTATTTTACAATTTTCAGAAATAGTCTAAAATTTTTTCAAAAAACAAGGCAACATGTTAATGGTCTATTTTATTAGGTATAGAGAGCTTTATTGCGAATGGTCAAGTTTATACACTTTTAGAACATTGAATTAGCTTTCAAAGGAGTATTTGTATATGATCTTTGGATATCATTTGAGCTATTAAAACGCATGGTTTTATAGAGTCAACAGAATGTTGTGCAATTTTTTTCAAAACAGTTTTAGCATATTGATGAGAATACTATGACCAGGTACCCTGCAATTGGTAAGGTACAATAACAATTGGGCCGACCCAAGTAATAAAAAGTGAACTCGTGCAGCCCAGAATCCCCAGATTAGCATATTTGAGATAAATTGACCCGATGTTCCGTAATGGGACCGAAGATGGACTTGGCAAAATAGAAGGGCGTTTGACAAGTGGCCCTATGGTTCGGTCCAAACGGTTACAACCCACACGTCCCATGCTTCGGACCTCCACACGTTTACCATGTTTCGGGCTAAATCACGCAGGCCACACTTCGGTCCCGACCACGTTTTACATCGTGCGACAACAACATTCAACAAACTTGTCAGATGTAGTTACATGGCGTAGGTTACACACGCCTTCAGCTCTATAAATACAGAGCTTGAAGACGGAATTAGCATGACATTTTGGACGCGTAAGAATAGGCTGTTACCCTGCCAAAATTCTTATCGCTTTCTCATACATCGTCATCTTCATAAACCTCTATTGTATCTTGTAATGAACTGTTTGATTAGTGAATTGACTAAGAGCTTTCCTGCTCTTAGTCAATTGGTTTTTTCTCCATTTCCCGGGGTTTTCCACTCTAAATTGCTTTGCATGTTTCTTCATTTGCCTTATTTAATCGTTTCCTCACCACAAACAAATAAAAACCGAGTTCGTTTCTTAACGAATCGGACGACTGTTGCTACCCCCTAAAAAGGGACCATAACACATATATATGTGTTTATATTATTTTATGTGAAAATTTGAAAGTTTGTGGTCGCACAACTATGATAACATATCATCAACATGTTTTCATTCATGTTTTGATATTGATCACCAGTTCAGTTATGTGATCACATTTTATCATTAGAAGTGAGTTATCACTAAAAGTTGGAAATATCGATAGATTGGTCGTGCTTTCCTATCCATTTCTGATACATGAGTAGTGCGGTGAGATATGTTGAGGTGAATTGTGGTGAGATGAACACAACTATAATAAGGTGATTTTTAAAAATGTTTGGTAAAAAACAATGGTATAATGAATGTTATTTTGGTAAAATTACATATTTACCCTTAATATAAAAAATGTAGTATACTCAAATTAATCAATTTATATATCTAGATACCATTTACAAAAATACATATTTATACTTCACATTTAAAATGAAATTTAAAAACATTAATTTACATTTAAATGAGTTATTGCAAAATAATTTTCTATCGCATAATGGCAAAACTTATCTCAATATGCTAGTGTCCTAGAATCAATATTTTGTCACTCTGCCATCACTAATGATCTCTCTAAAATAGCAACAACAACCTAATCAAAATATCAACAAAAGTAATTTAAAAAACGATCCAAACTAAATGATTGTCGAAGTAATCAAAACTTCGTATGTAATTCATTTAAACAAACAAACTAAATGATTGTCAAAGCAATCAAAAGTTCGTATGAATTCAAAGACAATAAAACTTCATCGTAAATTACATAAACAAATTCAGAATCACATCTAACCAAATCAATCGAATTTCTGAAAATGTAATATCATAAATATTGATATGAAACAAACTGCTCATGTTGTAACACAAGTTTTCAACTAGAAATTGAGAAATAAACCTTGCGGTACGAATGAAAACTAAAATCTAAAAACTTGAGAAATAAAACTTCGGCTACGGATGAAAACTAAAAACTTAGAGAAATAAAACTTGGGCTACAGATGAAAATTGAGAAATAAACATTTGGAAAATGTGCTTTTTGGAAACAAACCTGGGCGGCTATGGGATTAAAAATGGAGAAATAAATTTTTGAAAATTGTGATTTTTGGAAACAAAAATTGGTCTACATGATGAAAAAGTGATAAATAAATCTTCGGAAGTTTCTGATTCTTAACACAACTTCGGGTTCACAAATGAAATTGGCACCAGATAGATAATAGAGGGTTCAAAGTTTCTAGTTCTACAGCTTCTAATTCACGGGCATGCCTCTTGAATGGCCGTAGGGTTAAGAGACTGTCTGATAATTGATATCAAATGAAGGATATTCTAGTATTTTAAAATCACATTTCAAAGCCCGCTGCTAAACCCAGCTTTCTGTTCACCACAGATTTGACTATGTTTTTTTAGAACGTACAATTTGACAGGATGGTGGTCACATTGGGGTTAAGAACACAAACTCAAACAAACCTACTATGCGACTCGTGACTTGTATTCCTTGATTATTCGTGATGCGTAAGCCATAGATTGAGGAAGAGGTAACAATTCTTATGCATTTATATTTAGCATGTTTTCTCCATACTAAGCATCCTCGACCCTATCACGAACCTCCATCTAGGATTTTTGAACTAAATCATGGGTACATCAATCAATACATTTGAGAATAAATGAGTACGCACATGTGGTCTTGAAAAACTTGGAGCCACAAACAATAGAAAAAGTATTACAAATTCCAAAGTAAAAGAAGGCTATGGAAGAAAAAATTTTAATGATTGAAAATAAGAGAACTTGGAGTTTAGTTGAGAAACCACATATGGCAAATGTAGTGGTAGTTAAGTGCATATTTAGAATCAAAACCAATCTCAATGGAAGTATTACTAGGTACAAGGCTAGAATAGTGATTAGAGGATTCACTCAAGAAATTGGATAGATTGTCTAGACAATTGTGATGTGGTTAAAAGTTAGATATCATCAGAATGATCATCTCCATCGTAGCTCAATAACAAAAAGAAACTTACATGACTACCTACAATTTGATGTAAAATCAGCTTTTATGAATTGTGACATTAAAGAATATATTTATATACACCAACCAACCCTTATAAGGGTTGAAACAAGCCTCCGATCCTGGTATCAGATATTTCAAACTATATTAGTTCAATGAAGCATCACTATTTGAAAAAGAGCCAAGGGAAGTTGGTAATCATATTAGTCCACCTTGATTATATCATACTAATTGGAAATGATTAAAGCAACATATTAAAGATAAAAAAGAGTTAATGGATAGCTTTGTAATGACAGCATGAGAATCCTACATCAGTCTTGGGCTGGAAATAAATTTTCCTTATAAAGGTACTCATCTTGTTCAAAAATTATTCTTTATTAAATGTATTATCATACCATAATTTTTAAGTTTGTTCTTTTAGCTTGATTAGTTTGGAATTATGTCCGACACAATGATGTACAAGGTTGGTCTCAGAAAATGTGAGCTTATGCTATCGAGAGAGCTAGACTCTACATGGGTTTTCCACTATAATCAAATATTAGATATACCATGCACGTGACACGAAATTAATTGAAAAAATCGAAATATCGAAAAATCATGCGAAGCCTCGCGACTACCACATTATGACAAAACTAAGCAAAAGGTCGCGACTACCACGTTATGATAAAACATCGCGACTACCGGGTTATGTCAAAATTTTGCAACTACTAGATTATGTCAAAAGGTCATGACTAACAAGTTACGTCAAAAGGTCTTCGTTACTTATATCGGCAAAACATCGCGAATACTAAGAGAGTGACATAAGGTCGCGACTGCCAAATAATGACGGAACAACGCGATTCTATTGTTAAAGCCAAAATGTCGCATATTTTGCCTTGGGATTCGTCTCAAAAAATTCTAACCTCATTAATGATTTCGGACCAAATATTTATAGACCATGAGGCTCAACTTCTTTTTCTTTGGGCCCAAGATATGAAAATTACATAGAAAATTGTCTCCTGCGAAGTTCCTCGTAATATGTGCTTGACGATCTCCATACTGTATCAAATACCATGGTATTTTCAAGAGAAATATGCATATTTAGTTTTGAGAAAGTTTGGACTGAAAGATATCCATCTAATTGCGACTCAATAGTCATTGGAACTCATTTGAACTTTGAAGAATGAGACTTGATTGACACAAAGACGTATAGATTAATGATGGGGTATTTAATCTTTTATGCGAACTCCATACCATATATTTTTTATGTTATAGTTTAGTGTCTCAATTTATGCACAAGCCAAGAGAATCTCATCTACATGCATGGAGACTTTAAATGTAGAAAACTTTAAATCATGAGATCTTTTACTCTAAAGAAAATGATGTAGTAGTGACATAGTTTGTAGATAGTAGCTATGCAAATTCTAGTTAGGTGCATAGGTACCTCGGGGAAAATACTTGAATTGGGTGGTGGTTCCACATGTGTTGTCAAAAAAACAAAACGTAATAGCACAATCAATTGCGGAGGCAAAGTATGTTGCTGTGCCTTTTGTATCAAACCAAGTAATCTAGATGCATAAAGTGTTATAGATATGGGAATGAAGCAAACTACATTTTTCTTAGTATTACGTAATTCAGAATTTGCACTTCTTATGGTAAAAGACCATGTATTGCATGGTATAACTAAGCACATAGGAGTCAAATACCATACCACTACAAGTTTGTTCAGAAGAAAGAAATTTGATTCAAGTTCTATGCATCAATTAGTAGATGGATTGACCAAACCATTAAGTAAGGAAGACTTCTATTAAATAAAAGACGCTATGAATGTGATCGACAAGATTAGTTCTAATGAGAGTCAAAAAGTGAAACTAATCTCAACAAGACAATATAGAAGAAATATGGCGGAATTAGTAGCGGAAGAGGTAACAAGAGTAATACATATAAATTAATAAATGAAATATCTTGAATAATAAAGAAGTTATCCATGATATGTCTTATATATTTAATAATGCAATTGATCCACTACTAAATTATAAAGATAGTTAATGTTTTCTTTAAATTCCAAACTAATTGTTCATTCTCCTTTGTTCATCTTTAATAGAAAAATGTTTAATGTGTTCCTCTCAATTTGAAACCAAACTCTTGAGCTCTTTGATTTCATCATTTTCATTATAGATTTTAAAGTGTTAATGCTTGTAATGGCTCATACCTAGCAAACTACCAGCAAGTCAACTGGAGGAAAGCCTCTAAGGAAGCAACTTCCTACCAATGTACACTTAATAAATGTTTTATTTATGTTGATGCAATTGTGAAATCATAGATATAATTTTATAAGTATGATTTTCATTGTTTGTATTGGAATTTGAATTCCCAGTATCATAATTTTAATTAAAATAAAGAGACTGTGGTTTGGTTAATATAGCTAGTTAATGTATTGTTTATAAATCTTGATGTACATGAATAGCTGTGAGATTCTAATTTGGAAGCTTCCAGGAGTTCAAGGTCGAAACATAGATTCGGATATTTCACTTACTTTAGTTGAGCATTAGCATCCATTATACTTAATTATTGTAAACTTCTTACATAGCCATGTTTTTTTCTCCATACAAAATTGGTGTTTATGAGGATATCTATCTTTGGGTATGCGTTATTCATGCCAAGCGTCTTACCATCGTTGAGCGTCCATAAATTAATGTATGATCTTTTCTATCCTTAGTTTTTCTCTATTGTAATGTGCTAAACTTAAGGTGTAAACTATATTAGGAATGTATGTTGACTGATACTCGAAGGATCTAATCCAAATGTGGAGATAAAATACACTTAGTCAAAAAAACTCGGTTGGTATGCAAGCATGAGCTACGGGGTTTGTCGACCATCGTGGAAAACCGATTGGGGAAACCTAATATGAAGTGGTGATGTTGATCGACTTTATCGATCTTATCAACCAATCAAGAATATCAATCGGACGATTGTGATGAGTCCAATTGATATCGGTCGAATTATAATTGTATCGGGATTCGAGATCGTCAAAGGGAAAATATTTTCTTAACTGAACCATGAAATATATAGAAGAATATATGGTGTATCTTGTTGGTTATATATACGGAAGAAGATATGTAAATAGATTATGTTAAATAAATATATGAAAATGTGGTCAAAGATATGGAGATTTAATATTCGATAGAATATTCCTTAGATTAGATTCATATCTAAACTCTATAAATAGTGGATGTAACATATTGTTTCATATTCTTTTTGTAATAGTGAGCTCACTGCTGAAGTTTATCAGTCATGTAGTTTTTCTCTGACTTGCGTTTTTTTCTGACTTGGTGAAGTTTATCAATCACGTTAAATTTTGTGTTTTATATTTTTCTTTATTTCGTTTGGTTCTCATCGAATTAATTCAATCTGGCCCGGATAAATGGAATTCTTTCCCTGAGAAAATTTTCCAACAAACTCATTAATTTTAAATGTTTTTAAAGGTTTAGGTTAGCCTTGAAATAGAAATGTTTGATTCAAAAAGTAAAAGAACTATGATTTGATGTTCAAGTTTGTGTGGAGTTTGAATTAATTAAAAATAATATATATTATTATATTATTGACTTGCAAATTGGTTCGACTCAATCATAAGAAATTTTGAACTTCGAGATTAGGTTAGTTAGGAATTCTAACTCGAGTCTTTACTAGTTCGATTAGCTAAATTGGGGAACCAATTCAATATTTTAAGAGGTGTAGCTTACCTAGTCACTGGTGGGATATCCTCGTTTGTCTAGAAGTTGCATCATTGCTGCCTTGGTTTATTGGGTTATTTTTAAAACTTAATTCATTTCAAATAGAAATTGAACCTTAAAAAACATTAAGCTGTAGTATTACGTTGGCACAAATAGGGCCTAAGATTAAAATCGAAGCCACACGAAAGTGAAGTCAGATAAAGAAAGAAAGCAAGCGTTATTAATTCAAACTGAAATACAGATAAATAGAATGTATAAAAAGATCTCCTAATCATCCTCGGGCTTAGAAGCTTCCTTTATTTCCTCGGAGTTATCATCCTGCCAAAAAGACAAATCAATCCCAAAATTGAAAATACATAATGAACAAGTAATATGAAAAAAATACCTGCATATCAGAAGTCCAAAGCGTGAGGTTGTCACGGAGAAGTTGCATGATCAAAGTACTATCCTTGTATGATTCTTCTCCAAGTGTATCCAATTCAGCAATTGCTTCATCAAATGCCTTGAAAATTCCAAAGAAAGCTTTTCAAAAATCAGAAATTATTAACAAATAGTAAACACAGGGTTAACCTGCTTGGCCAGGTTGCAAGCACGATCAGGGGAGTTCAATATCTCATAGTAGAATACAGAGAAGTTCAGTGCCAACCCAAGACGTATTGGATGAGTTGGGGCTAACTCTGTGTTAGCAATCTCCTGCATACACGAATATTTTGAGTAAATGATGATTTACCCATTTACATTCTCATTCATTCATACAAAGTTTCCATGAACAGAGATTGAGAAATCCAGATTCATCATTCATGCTGATAAGCTCACTTATAGTATAATCATGGTGTAATTGAACAAATCTAGCCCATCTACTATAAAAAGATATGTTAAACGCTACACTTTTCAGATCCACGAGTTCTGGTTTCTAAACTAGCTCATTCATTCTCCAGATCAGAACCCACAAATAATGAATAAAGAACAATGATTGAAAATATTAAACACAAAATATACCTGAGCAGATTTATAAGCAGAGAGGGTGTTCTCTGCTGGTTCCTTCCTCTCAACACCAATCTTAAACTCCGCAATATAGCGATGATAATCGCCTTTCATCTTTAGGTAGAAGACCTTAGAATCACCAGTTGGCGCTGATCCGATGAGTTTTGAGTCAAGTAGTTTCAAAATACCGCCACAAATTGAGGAAAGTTCAGATTCGATCTTAGATCTATAGCTTTTGATTGCAGATACATGACCTTCGTTTCCACGACTCTCCTCCTTCTGCTCGATCGAGGAAATAATTCTCCAGGAAGCACGTCTAGCCCCGATGACATTCTTGTAAGCGACGGAGAGAAGGTTGCGCTCCTCAATAGAGAGTTCGTCGCCGTTCACAAAACCAACGACCTTCTCCATAAACTCAACCATTTCTTCATAGCGCTCCGCCTGCTCAGCAAGCTTCGCCATGTACACATTCTCTTCTCGTGCAGACGCCATTTCAGATCAGCTGTGGGAGGAGTTTGAATCTCAGATTAGAAAGAAGCAATACCTTTTCTTAACAGAGAAATTGCGAGTGTAAAAAATGGAAGGTTGCCGTTTTTCCTCAGCAATAATATATCTTTTAAAATTCAATAGTTAATATTTAAAATAAATTATTATCTAAATTCATTTTGCACATGTGGCTGACCTTACGTGGCCCGCTTCTCTTTAGTGGGCAAAATTTTTTTGGGCCCAATACGGGGTTGCTATATAGAGGGTGTCAATTTGTCAACAAAAAATTGTGTGTAAATGAAGGAAATATTATTTGACAAGTAAGTTATCACGGAGGAAAATTGTATCGAACACAAATATGTTCCATATCATTGACCAACATTATAAAAACAAAATTCTAACTCTTATTATAACACCAAAAGAGGTTATTATTAGCACAAAAATGAGAAATAAAATATCATTTTTTACGGGTGGAAATATGATTTTCGTAATATTGTATATATTTGAAAAGAATCATGTAAACTTTAGAACGCAGATTATCACAAATAACAGACAACCATTCAATGTAATAGTATCTGGTTTCTTTATGTTTTTAATTTGTTCTTTGATTAGTATGTAAAGAACAACGAGTTTTACGTGAAACTCAAGTGCCGGGAAAAAACCACATATCGAGATCACCTCTATCAATCCACTATAATGATCTGTAAACAATACAACCAGAACTCTGGAACTCAAGGAAGAACTCTACCGGTTCTTTTCTAATACAAGTGAGCACTCAATCATAGATGATCCTTCCTATGATTGCTTTGCTCCTCCCACCTAAGTATCAAACATCCCTGCTAATCTTCAGTTCTTGGTTGTTCTCTCTGAAAGATGACAAAATCAGCAGCCAAGCGTCCTCAGCATAAGTTCCTTCTTTCATTTGGATTCTGTAATTGTTATGCCTCTCCTAGTACCAGCCCAACCGTTCCTTAGACCATATGCCAGAAATGGCCCAGAGCCAACAAATTGTTGGTAATTGATCTGACGTATAAAAGAAAACATGATTTTAACATGAAAAACGTGAGATTGGGGAGAAAACTCAAGTAAATTTCACTAAGAAATATGGATCAAAATACATACAACATTAACCCAATAATACTAGGTTCACAATACACTCGGGTTGTGGAAATGAGTCGTATAGAATATAGAGTGTAGAGCTTAAAGCATAGAGCGTGTTTCTCTGGAGTGAGTGTTTTCCCTATTTATAGAATATCTTTACCTACATTTTTTTCCAAAAAATCTTATTCATATTTAGATACTACTTCTCATACCGTACCAGTTGATAGATATGGTAAAGTGTTGAAGCAATGACAATCGTCACAACATCAAGGTACTCTTCATCGTCGTTATCTCGATCGGAATCCACCATGTCGATCAATCTCCATCCGATCGATCGCCATCAACACGATCGATGAGCATAACGTCAACCACTACTCAAATTGACTTACAATATTTGACACATGGATATATATTGGGATTGTCGACCATGCTTTTTATGCCTTAACATTAGCTTACGAATTTCTTTTAATAGTTAACACCAAAAATGTTACAGAAGAAAAGGATTAAACTCGTAAGATTAATTATTTTTTTGTGAGAACATATGGTAATTGATAGTTGTAAAAAAACAAGATATATTTACTTGGGAAACCCAAAATCCTAAAGAAAAAGAATCATTATCATTAAATACACGATACAAGGCCAACAATCCCTAGAACTTTACAACACTAGATGGGCTATGAAGAACTTAGAACTCATGGACCTCCAACTAGGGATGGCAACGGGACATATATGACATTGTTATATCAGTAACAATTATCGTCCTGCCTAAAATAATGTCTATTCATTCCCTATCCCACCCCGTCTCATCCTTTTAGTACCCGCTCACTCCCCGCCCCGCATACACTATGGATTAATAATTGGATTAGTAGTTAACCAATAATTTACAATTTTGATTTTTTTTTATAAAAATAGTAAAATATCAACATTAAATAAATCAAAAGAATACTAAAAAACAATATAAAATTAAAGAACTCTTTCGTTGACTATCATTTTAAACTTGATGGTTTCATGATCGAGTCAATATACGTGGTCCACGAAATACGATTGAATTAGAGTATAAACAAAATCGTCAAAACTCAAATAGATTGTTAACCTTCAAATCCATGAATTTGTCTTGCTTGGCTTATCAATGGATTATATTGTTTATCCAAAAAAACAAAAATTGAAAAACATTATGTCGAATGAATTTAAATTAAACACCCAAAACATCGAAACGAAAAACAATAAAAAAAAACTCGAAAATAAAATCTACATAACAAGAATTCCAACATTAAAAAGATGGGTAGAATAATAGACAATAACCGTGTAGATATAATTGAGAAAGAGATAAAATAACCAAAAAGAATATGAAGAATTTTAAAAAGGAAAAAGTGGTACTGAATTGGTAATTAAAACTTTGTAATTAAGGCCAACATTTTAATAATATTACATATATTTAATATATATAAGTTTGGCTGATACAATTATTTTGAAATGGATAACCGAACGAGTAACAGAGAGGTTATGTATCAAATCACTACCCACACCGTTTAAAACGGATATAGAATTTCCTTCCTCACCCTGTTTACACTACCCGTTTAATTATCCAAAAAAACTTTAAATAGGGCGGATATCCGCCGGGTAGCGATGTAGATAATCCAAATTGTCATCCCTACCTCCAACCAATCACATTTCCTCTATTTATACCCCTTTTTATAGGGGAGATAGGCAACGTTAAATTCACAAAATCATATCAGAATATGACTGTATCTTCATTACTTTACTCGAGCTAATAAAGAAGGATTTTTACCACCTAAAAGTCTTGCATCTGCCTTCTACAGTTGGTGCATCCTATGAATATAGCTCACCAGCCACCTTTCATTTAAAAATATGCTAAGTGTATGGGTATATATTTTAATGAAGAAATTTGGCGTCTTCCACACATTCAAAATGATGAAAGTAAAGGTGGAACGCGATGTTGAAATCAACTTGAAGTATCTGAAGTTAGACAATTGAAGAGAGTATGATGGAGATGAGTTCATAAATGTTAAAAAGCTGGAACGATCGTTCCCAAACAAGCTAAGGCAAAATGGAGTTGCCGAACGTATGAACCGAACCCCATGTTTTTATACTGGCCGGTACGCGAAATACAGGGCGGCACCGGTATTTTGACCGATACCGCCCAGTACCGGGTATCCGGGTCGGATTCCATGTTTTCCCATGTTGACCCGAAAAAAATATTTTTTTATATCCGACGGTATACCGGCCATATCGGTCCGAACCTATATGAAAACATTGAACAAACCTAATGATAGTCCCTGATCGTGAGACTGCACAATTTTATATCAAAGATCTTACGATGGATGCTATGAGTACAACATCATATCTAATCAATCGGAGTCCATCGATACCACTAGATTTCGAGTTGTCCGCTGAGAATTGGACCAGAAAGGATGTGAAGCATGATAATCTGAAGGTGCTCGGTCGTGTTGCATATGTTAACATAGACCTTAAGAAGAGCAATAAACATGATGCTAAAACTATAAAGACTATTTTCGTTGGTTATAAAACTAATTATTTTGGTTACCTCTTCTAGTCAGAAACGAATAAAATAATTATATCGGTCAACAGGACATTCAACGAAAATCAATTTTACAAAGATACGATCACAAAGACTAAGAAAAAGTTTGCCGAAGTAATAGTAGTTATACTCTCAAGTGGGAGCAATAGACCAACGGACTAATCGGAGGAGTCGATTAGTATTACTTCTGACGATGGGTCAAAATCTCAATCTGATCGAACTGATATCGATCAACAGAATAAAGATTGTTCTTCATATGATGAGGTTGAACAAGTCACTCATGTGTTGAGACGGTCGACCTGATCGTCGTCATCTTGACGACCGGTGAGAATGCCTGGAATAGCAATTCATTTTTCTGCAATAATCCTTTGACCAATTCTCTTGTCCTGTAATGTTTGGACTCATCCGCCTCATACTTTACTTTGAAGACTCATATGTTGAGTAAGTCTTGATGTCCATTTGGAAGTGCTCTCAAGACCCAAGTCTTGTTTTTTGATAAAGACATAATCTCGTCCTTCATGACAATCTCCCATTTTTCCATTTCCAAAGTCTCAACTACCTCTCCGAAATTCTATGGCTCATCATCATCAGCCAAAAATATATGATACATTGTAGAAGTATAACGATTGAGTGATCTTCTCTCCCATTTTGAGTATAATGACTACTGAGAATCTTCATTTTGAGAAAATAGATGTGAATATTGATTTCCTCCTTAATAATATGGAGGAACACATTTACATGACACAATCCGAGGGTTTCAAGGTATATGGTAAATAAAATATTGTCTACAAATTAGTAAAGAGATTGTATGGATTGAAACAAGCTCCTCGTAAGTGGTACTTCAAGTTTGATTCTCTAATGACTGAACGACGATTGAAAAGATGTGACACAGATAAATTTTGTTATCTTAGAAGGGGCAAAAGTACATATGTAATCTTTGCACTATATATAAATGACATGTTGATCGCATGAGTGATATGGAGGAAACAAAACAATTCTAATCGGAGTTGTTCAAAGAATTCGAGATAAAGGACGTAACCGATCAAGCAGATTATTGGAATGAGAATCTCAAGAGATTTACAAAATAGTACACTTATATTATCCCAAGAAAAATACATTACAAAAATGATCGATTTATATTAAATGGTTGGCTTGAAAGTGACCAAAACACCTTTGTGAGTATATCTGAAACTCTCAAAGGAATATGCATGATGATCGACAAAGAGATCGGAAAGATGATGAATGTGATCTAATTTTCAGTGGTCGATATCTTAGATGTATGCAATGATATGTATAGTACGTGACATGCCCATGGAGTGGCAATCGGAGCTAGTTCATGTCAAACACTAGACAAGAGCATTGGGAAACTATGATATGGTTGCTACGATGCTGATGTGAACTTTAGGACCGTATACCTTGTGATGGGCAAGACCAATTAATTATTGGGCTAATTCAAATGGTGGAAACGAATTCTTGCAGCCCATTTACACACATAAGGAAAATCGGCCCGATGTTTAACGAGAGGACCGAAGATAACCTTAGGCGAAATAAAGCGTTTTCTGGTAACTGGATCCTTGGTTAGGTCCGAACGGTTACAGGCTCACGTTTTCCACGCTTCGGGCCTCCACACGTTTACCACGCTTCGGGCCTGATCACGTATACCACGCCTCGGTCCCAACCTCGTTTTACATCCCGCGATAACAACCTCTAACAAACCTGTCATAGGCGGTTACAGAGCGTGATTTACACACGCCGTTAACTCTATAAATACAGGGCGCGACGACGGAAAGAGCAGGACCCTTTGGACGCGTAAGAACATGCCGTTACCCTGCCGGAGTTCTTATTGCTTTCTTTTCCTTGTCATTTTCATTAAGCCTCTGTTGTATTCATTATGAATTATTCGATTAGTGAACAGGCTAAGAGTATAATCTGCTCTTAGTCAAGTGGTTTTCACCCCAATTCCTGGGGTTTCCACTATACATCGCCGTGTCATCATTGATTTCCAGTTTTTAATCGTCTTCCACAACAAAAACAAATTAGAACCGAGTTCGTTTGCTAAACGAACCGGACGACTGTTGGAACCCCCTAATAAGGGACCATAACAGTTTGGCGCCGTCCGTGGGGACGATTCTCTAATCCCATTTGAGTTTTCTACCAGGGATAGGATAATCAAAGGCATGGCGACTAGAACTCCGACAAATAACAATGACGTGCTTCCCCACAGTCTCCCAGCACCAACATTCACTTTACAGGATCTGGAAGCTGTCGTCAGGAAGGTGGTACTGGAAATTACGTCGGAGAGAAGTGGAACAGAACCACCAGCTGTTTCAAGCCATGTTACCAAAAGCAGAGGATACGAGAGTGATCCTGACGAGCGCAGTAGTGATAATGAAGAAATCATCAGGCGTGGCGTAACAACGAGGAGGCCTAGATATCGATCTACTCCTCCCCCTCTGGCCAGAGCTTTAACTCCCGCTCATAGAAATGATCAGGAGCAGATGCAGCGACGAATTGATCAACTCACCAAGGAGTTGGAGAGCATGCGCGCGTTGAAGGATTGTGAACCTAATCTAGGACGCAATCCTGGCTTATTCAATAGGGTCATGGAGGCCCCAAACAGGAGAAGTAAGGATGATAACTGGTGGCATAATTTGCATGCGGTCCAGGCATCCTCCCATCAATCTGAAGGCGTATCAGCCGCCTTGGGAGATTTGATGCTCCCCTTTTCGGAAGAGATCTGGGCAGCAGTCCCAGATCGGCATTATCGCAACCCCGAGGGGTTGCCGGCATTTCGTGGTGATGGTGATCCAATCGATCACGTTGCCGATTTTGAATTACGCATGGGAACAGTTCGGGCATCGGATTCACTAAAGTGTCGCATCTTCGCGGCAGGATTACAAGGCGACGCCCGAACGTGGTTCAAAAATTTGGCTGCCCGATCCATACAGTCGTATGGCGGATTTATTTTGGCCTTCTTTGAGCAATTTGCTCCAAATGTAGGACCGCCCCGAAGCAGGCAGGAACTATACCAGCTGAAATATATCCCGGCAAAGATGAGTCTTCGGTCCTTCATGGAGAAATTCAATAGGACCGCCCGGTGTATCAAGCTCAAGCTCCGGGATAAAATTGATATTCTACAGCAGGTCCTGGGACCGTGCGGCCTTTCGGCCAGCTTTATAAAGAGCCCACCATCCACCTTGGGAAAACTTCTTCAGAAAATCAACAAGTATATTAAGGTAGATGAAGCGTTGGGGCTTGGTTATCGGAAACCTAGCTGGAATTCTGAGCCCGCAGGTGATCATAGGGTTTCCTACCCTAAGAAGCAGTCGCGAGAAGTAGCGGCTGTAAGCGAAAAAGACGTCCCCCTGAAGCATGAGGACAATCGGGTGTATTGCGAGCTGCATCATAATCGCGATCACCCGACCCTGAAGTGCCCGCTGTTGAAAGAGACAGTAGCGGCAATGAATAAAGAAAAACCCGACCGGAATGGTCAGAAGGGCAAGCGGGTAGAATCCCTCCGAAGGGGCCACCAAGGTGACGATCGTCACAGGCCGCGGGGAAGAGATAATCGGGGACAACCCGAAACAATAATGATCGGACGGAGGACCGACGGTCTCCTCCGCCAGAACAAGAAAGAGGCCAACACAGTCGTGAGAACCGTGGTCAGGGCCGAAGAAGAAGATGGCTGGGCCGTGGCGGTAGAGCCCCGCAGAACGAGGGAGGAAGACAAGAGCAGGCCGCTCCTCCACCTGCGGAAACTGGTGCCCAACCTCCTCAAAATGAGGTGGCACCGAGAGAAGTAGCCGGAGATATTTATGTTATCTCCGGTGGTTTGAGATTAAATGAATCGGTCCGAGACCGAAAGAGAATTGCGCGCGGAGACTCCGCTGAGAGCTCCGAGTCTGTGGCGCTGGTGAAATATGATCCAATGGAACGGTTCACCTTCTTCAAAGAGGACATTACTTTCACCCTGGCTGATCGGGAAGGGATCATCGATCCATGCGACGACCCCCTTACCATCACTGGGGTCATCGGGAATCGTCGTGTCCAAAGAATCTTAGTGGACACTGGGGATTCGTGTAATCTAATGAAGCGTGAGGTTGCCGAAATGTTGGGAGCTACTGCTCACGATCTCCCGATCGCTAACATAACTCTTTGGTCGTTCGACCAAAGGAGCGTTATTTCATGCGGGAAGATGTTATTCACAGTTACCCTTGGAGAGTCATCCAAGGACCGGTCGGAAGATCTGGAATTCATTATCGTTGAAGTTGACTTGACTTACAACGCTATTATTGGACGGACCGGCCTTAGTAAGTTCGAGGCGGTCCCTTCTACTTATCACATGATGCTTAAATTCCCCTCCATTCATGGAGTTATTTTTGTTAAGGGGGATCAGAAAGTAGCTAGGCAATGCTACATGAGCTCGTGCCAAACTTTGGCACCGGTTAAAAGGGCCCGGGTGGATCTGCTGGAAGAGTTGCCGCACCCGAGGCAAGAAATGGAACCCGTAGGGTTCAAGTTGATCAACATGGTTGAGGATGACTCAACCAAGACAACTTGCATCGGAGCACATCTAGCCTCTCACTTTGAAAAAGAACTGATCCACCTGCTGAGGAGCCACGTGGATATATTCGCATGGACCCCGGACGATGTTCCGGGGATTGACCGATCTGATAGTGAACATCAGATCAACACTAAGTCAGGAACGAAGCCTGTTAGGCAGAAAAGGAGACGCTATTCTCCCGAGAAGATCGAGATTATCCGGGCTGAAGTGAATAAGCTGCTACGATCGGGATTCATCAGAGAAATCCAATATACTCAATGGGTTGCAAACCTAGTGGTGGTTTCCAAACCGGATGGGAAATGGCGAATGTGCATCGACTTTACTGATGTTAACAAAAGCTGTGAGTCAGACCCTTTCCCTTTGCCGCATATCGGCCGACTGGTGGACGCTGTTGCTGGTAACACCATGATGAGTACCATGGATGCTTATTCTGGGTATCATCAGATATTCTTAGCTGAGGAAGATCAGAAGAAATCATCATTCATGACCGAAGATGGAGTTTAATGTTATGTGGTTATGTCATTCGGTCTCAAAAATGCTGGAGCAACATACCAAAGGTTGGTCAACAAAATCTTTTGAGAATTGATAGGCCATATGATGGAAGTGTATGTTGACGATATGATTGTTAAATCTATGAATGATGAAGACCACCTTTCCTATTTGTCTCGTTGTTTCGAAGTATGCCGAAAATATAAGCTCAAACTAAATCCAAACAAATGCTGCTTCGGGATCCGAAGTGGAAAATTTTTAGGATATTATGTTTCAGAGAAAGGCATAGAGGTTAACCCTGAAAAGGTGCAGTCTATCATTGACATGCAACATCCGAGAAACAAAAGAGAGTTTCAAAGGCTTACTGGCCGACTAGCCGCACTGAGCAGGTTTATTTCGAAATCCACAGACCGGACCTTACCTTTTTTCAGAGTGCTAAGAAAAGCAAGTCATCTAGATTGGACCGAAGAATGCGATCGGGCCTTCTCCGAGCTGAAGACTTATTTAAGCACTCCCCCGGTGATGATAAGTCCAACTTGTGATGAACCTTTGGGGTTATATTTTGCGGTATCAGAAGTTGCCGTCAGCGCAGATCTGGTAACCATACGAGATGACATTCATAGACCTGTTTATTATGTCAGCCATTCTCTGGTACCTGCAGAAACTAGGTATTCCACCTTGGAGAAATTTATGTTAGCTTTGAAAAAAGTTGTATCCAAGCTGAAACATTATTTTGAAGGTCGAACGGTCTATATTTATACAGATCAACCTCTGAAAGTGCTCCTTAAACAGAAGGATTTGAATGAGAGATTGGCAAAATGGACTATGAAACTCAGCACTATGTATCTGGAATTCCTGCTCCGAAGGGCGATCAAAGCTTAGGTTCTAGCCGATTTTGTGATTGAAATGACCCGATCGGCCATTTATCTTAACCAAGAGGATGATCGATGGACGATCCACGTAGATGGATCAACTTTCGGGGGAAGAGGAGCGGGCATTACCCTGACAAAGGTACAAGGTGATCTTATTCATTCCGCAGTCAAATTTTCCTTTGCTGGAACAAATAATGTGGTAGAATATAAGACAGTATTATCAGGAATGACTTTGGCTTGAAAAATGGGAGTTAGCAGAGTACGAATGTTCTCAGACTCGAAGTTAGTAGTAGAACAGTTCGCATGGAGATTTGAAACTCATGATCCGATGATGAGGTTATATTGTGCCAAAGTTCTGGAACTATTCAAAAAGTTCAATGAGTTCTCTCTTGACCATGTGCCACGGGAGCAAAACAAAGTTGCCGACGCACTCGCCAGATTGGCCTCAGGCATACCTGACATAGAGTCAATCACTATTTCGGTCCATATTCAGGACCGACATTCGGTCGAGATTCCAATGACCGAACAATCTATTGAAGAGATCGGGGCTCTATGTCATGAACTCCAGGGCTTGAATATTGACGCTACTGAATCTCCAGGAGAACCCAATTGGATGGACTCCTTTATTAAATACATCTCAAATGGCTATCTCCCTGAAGATAAGTTTGAAGCCAGAAAAATAGAGGTCCGGGCTAAGAGATTTACCTTAGTCGATAGACGTTTGTTTAAAAAGAGTTTTGAAGGCCCGCTTCTGCGCTGTTTATCTCCTATTGAGGCTGAAGCCGTCATGATTTATGTTCATGAAGGGATATGCGGCATTCATTCAAGGGCTCGATCTTTATACCACCGCATCATCAGAGCTGGATACTTTTGGCCAACATGGCTTGCTGATGCCAAGCAATATACTAAACGTTGTGCCATATGCCAATACCATGCTCCACTCCCGCAATTGTCTGGGGCTCCCTTATCGATTACCCCATTACCTTTTCCGTTTGACAGATAGGGGATTGACATCCTCGGACCTTTTCCTCGGTCAATAGGGCAAAGAAAATTATGTATTGTAGCGGTGGAATATTACTCGAAATGGATTGAAGCAGAAGCAGTAGCCATCATCTCAGAAAAAGTAGTCAAGCACTTTATATGGCGAAATATTGTGAGCCGCCTCTGGATTCCCTGAGCGCTCGTATCTGATAATGGGACTCAGTTCCGCGGAAAAAGCATACGTGATCTATGCACCAAGTTGGGCATCATCCAGCATTTCTCATCAGTAGCCCATCCCCAAACTAACGGACTTACGGAGGTATCTAACAAGGTTATCCTGAAGGGATTGAAAACCAAGTATGAAGATTTTGGAGGTAAATGGCCCGAACACATCTATGAGGTCCTATGGGCGTACCGAACTACACCTCGCTCAACAACCCAGGAATCACCGTTCTCATTGGTGTATGGGACCGAAGCTGTTAGCCCGGTGGAGGTTGCCATCCGATCACCTCGGATATCTCAATACGATGAGTATATGAATGGTGAAAGGAGATTATTGAACCTCGAGATGATCGAAGAAAAGAGAGATGCAATTTATGCACGGATGCGTGCCTATCAACGAACTATGGAACGAGCCCATAACAAGCGAGTCCTCCCAAGAGAATTCTTTAAAGGCGATCTCGTCCTCAGAAGCATTAAAGTGCAGAGGAACGTTGGAAAGCTGGACAGAAATTGGGAGGGACCGTATCAAATATCAAAGAAATTGGAATCATGTGCGTATAAAGTTGAGACATTAGATGGTATAGAGGTCCCCCGAACTTGGAATGTCATGAATTTAAGGCGATA